>SNQJ01S0070226.1:21629-60348 GCA_010110895.2 Picea sitchensis | reverse complement strand
GGGGGAGAATATCCAATAGTTTAGATAGGTTCCTTGTATATAAATGATTTATGAATGATGAGATCAAGAAGTGAGTTGGAGTGGGAGGAGACTCAGATCACTTTCCTATTTTATAGAACTTGATTTGGGGTCGAAAATCATGCCATTCATTTAAATTTTAATGCATAGTGGATGGAGGATGAGACCTTTATTAATCTGGTTAATAATAATTGGAGTCCTTATGATGAGTTAGGCATATAATCTATCGCTATTCAATTTGTGGATAAACTTAAGAATTTTAAAAAGGTATTAGCATCATGGGATCATGAAAGAAGAATTCAAAATGAAAATGAATTATTGGAGATTGAAAGGCAACTGGAGGGATTGTATTTCTAGGATATGGTAGGTTTCACTAGTGAGGATCACAAGGGTGAAATTAATTCCCTTGAGAAAAGGAAAAGGAAATTGTTGGAATAAAAAAAATCAACATGGATATTAAAGAGCTAGGCTTTGGGGTTTTAGAAGGGAGATGACAATACTCAATTTTTCCATAAAGTAGTTAATCATAGTAGAAATGTCAATACCAGTTGGAACATGCAGGTTGTTGATGGCACTATGTACACAAGTCATAATTATTTGGCAAGAGCAGGGGTGAATCATTTCAATTTCCTTTCCAAGGATGATAATAGGGTGTCGATTACTAAGGTAGACAATATGGATACCTTCTTTCCCTAGTCTTCAGAGGAGAAGGATAATGTCGGTATGATGGAATATGTTACTAAAGAGGAGATTGTGAGGTTTTAAATTCTTCTCAAAAGGAAAAGAGTCTTGGTCTAGGTGGGTGGTCTGTGGAGTTATTTCTTGGTTTCTATGAACTGATGGAGGAGGATATTTTGAAGGTTGTATAGGAATATAGATCTTTTGGAAATATCTTGGAAACTTTTAATTCCACTTTCATTGCTTTGATTCCTAAATCAAATAGCCTTCTTAGTTTTGAGGATCACAAACCCATTCCATTAATAAACCATGTTTATAAAATTATCTCCAAGGTCATAACTATAAGGGTGAAGGCCCTTTTATCTATGACTATTTCATAAGAGAAATTTCGTTTTTTAGCTGGCATAAAAATTCATGAGACAGTGGGTATGGATCAGGAGGTTTTTTCAAAAAATCAAAACTAAAAGAATTCCTTATATGGTAATTAAAGTGGATTTATCTAAGGCTTATGACAAGGCAAGTTGGTTTTACATGAGATTAGTGCTCATTCATGTTGGTTTCAGTTGTAGAATTTTGAATTGGGTCACAAGTTGTGTTTATATAGTTTCTTTTGTTATATTAATTAATAGGTTAGCGACATATTTATTCATACCATGGAGAGGTAAAATACAAGCTTATCCACTATCTCCATTGTTGTTTCCTCTTGTGGTAGAGTATTTTAGCTAAGAACTATCGGTGGAAAAATCATCTTGAGTTTTGAAAGGAATAATAATTTGTAGATCTTTATACATATCTCACTTATTATTTGTTGATGGTATTCTACTTTTCTATGATGGTTCATGAATGGATGCTCAAAAAAATTGAGAGATTTTTTACCTTTATTGTTTGGCTACTGGAATATTGGTAAATGTGGGAAACTCTACAATTTCTGTTATGGGTGTCAGTGAAGAGGACAAAATATTCTTCACTCAAATGTTTTACTTCTTGGAAGTTGATTTGCAATTAGGTATTAAATATCTAGGTTTCTACCTAAATACAAACGATTACATCGAAAGGGATTGGTTTTGGATGATTTCCAAGTTGGAGAAAAGCTTATCTTTTTGGTGCAATAGGTGTCTTACTAGTGGGGGAAGATTGGTGCTAAAAATATTCATTGTTTTGGGGGACTAAAAATATTCATTGTTTTTCTAATGTCTTGGTTGCAAAGTGCTTGTGGAGAATAATTGAAGGAATTGGTTTGTGGTGAAAGGTAGTGAGTCAAAAATACTTTGAGCCCCTCTTTATGAATTTGGATCAAATCCCCAATAAAATATTTTTATGATTTTTTAGTGATCTAGAAGGTTGTGTATTGGGTTTTCCTCTGATTGGAAATTGGTTGGTGTGGAAAGATGGAGCTGGGTCTAGAGTGAGGTTGGGAGATGAAACTTGGGTAGGATGTAATGAAAATTAAAAGCTACCCAAGGTCATGTTAGAATCAAAATGAATATGATAGTTTAATTTGGTCGAGGAATCCTATGGGAGGAGGTTGTACTCTGAAACTAGGCTATAAAGTTCTTAGGGAGGTGGATATGCCTAAGGAATAATGTTGGTGGCTTAAAGGGGTTTGGAAATTTAAGTTCCCTCTTAAAGGAAAAATAATTATGTGGTTGGCTGTCTGTCAAAGGGTCCCCACCTAGGATTTCATGCAAATGAGTTGGAAGGGGGCATGAAGATATCCTTTGTGCAAGGTATGTGAGGAAGATGTCCCTCATTTACTCATTCACTCCTCATATGATGGCTCTACTTGGAAGGATATTGAAACTTTAAAGTTTATATGGTATCAAGAATTGTTTTTGGGGGGGGTCAAAATGTGGAGGTCACTCTATTTGTTTGGTGTCAAAATCCTATGACAAAGATGTTTATTGAACTACCCCTCATAGTGGCCTGGGGTCCTGAATAACTAGGAACTTGGGCCCTTTTATGGTAGATTTCCTCCACAACTCTCTACCTCTCAAGTTTTAGCTATTATTCAACATTTCAAGCAGGATTGTTCAAATAAACCACCTAGAGTGGTGGTGCCCGAGATCATGTTGAGACCTCAACACACCCTAAAATTTCCAATCAAATTTTGTGTCACTTTTCTTCCTCTTCCTTTATAAAATTAATTTTCCTCTCAATTTTCATGAAGTTATGTTCAAAAAAGGGTTTTGTCTTACTTAACCCTTTATAAGTTAAAAACCTCCAAAATTTTCTTAGTTAAAAGTTTCAATGATTTTTTTTTTTTAACTCTTATCAAGAAAAACATTTCACTTTCAATGAAGTAACAGGTTTACTTTGCACTCTAATGAAAGTTGAACTTTACTCCAATGGGTTTTATGTATCAAAAGTAGGGATGAACTTTTAGTATTGTGAAAGTTAAATATAAATACAACAACATTGCACACATTAAAGTTAAAAAAAACTTCGATGGTGTAGATGTTTGAAAGTGAAAAGCATTCTCCAATGCTCACATAAAAAAAAATCCCTATTGAAGATTCAAGATTACTCCATATTACTCCGATGAAAGTTTAAAACTACTCCAAGGCTGAAGTGAGAATGGAATAAAATGACACTTTTGACTCTGATTGAAAATTGAAAAGTGCTATGATGGAAACTAGTACGATAGCATCGCCACAATGTCAAGTCTTTTAAATCAGAACAAAAATATACTTTGATGGAAGTATATTTTTTTCCCAATAAAGTAAAGTCTAATTTAAGTAATTGGATTTTGCCCAAAGAAAAAAAAAAAACAAAGAAAAAAAACACGACTTTCGAAAAATAATGCATCAAAGTTGATTCAAGCTTTTCCAATATAACTTTTAAATGTTCTCTCTAAAGTTTCAGACATCATTGATCACTTTACATATTTATCACTTCATATTTAATGTTTCATGAAAAATAAAGTTTGATCATAGCTACGACCAAAATTAAAAGACATTTCTAATAGTCATTGAGTTCATTAGCGTGCATTGGATGTTTAGGTGGTTGGCAACTCGGATGTCACGTCTAAATAGAGTGGCCAAATATTACCAAATCTACCAATGTGTAATCTCATTATTGATCAAGATTTGAAATCTTTCTCTATAAGATAAGGCTTATGTGCATAATTTTATATTGGAAATCATTCTCACCTTTGAGTTGTGAGCAAATTGCATACTTTGTTAAATAGTTGCAGTGAGGATTGTACTTTTTTGTCTTAGAATCCCGATTATAGTTTCTTTAGTGCTCATTGGTTATCAATGTAATTTGGTTTCTTTAGTGATCGATGTAATTTGTGCTAGTAACCCTTTCCCAAAGTTGAATTGGAACTAGAATATGGAAGAAACATCAATGAAAGTATACTTCCAAGCCATGTGGGAAAATAAGTCTAAGAGAAATTATGCCAAACTTTGTGACCACTTTATAGCTCCTCTTGATAGATCATTTTTTTACAAATAATGCTCTAGATTGAGTAGAAAAGTAATGAGAATGATGGGCTTTTTAATTAACTTTCTAATTCTTTAGAAAGATAGTTAGAAAGACAATAGATTTAACTATCAATCCGGAATTTGTTTGTAACTTGTGAACTATCATGCACTGCATATGTCAGGGAAAATCATTCAATCACTATTCTAGTTAGGAAGTTGCAGTAAGATTAAATGATCAGATGAAAGGGTAGATATATCTTTCGACAGAGTCACTGATTCTAAGGGAAATAAACTAGTGAAAGAAATAACAACAAGACAATATGATTCAACTAGCATGGAATCCCTTAGGGATGTGACCCTCATTGAATGTAATGAAAATGAAATCTAATCTAATTTAGCTAGCATGGAAGCCCATAGGGTTGTGACTCTTGGTCTGAATGTAATGGAAATAAGCAAGAGATTAATCAAGTTGCAAAAAAACACACTTGGTCGACTATTGAATATGAATGGTGATCGTGCCAAGAAATATTATCTTCGTTTCAATCTTCCAATTAAAATAGATCTACATAAATTATCTCGATATTCTACTAATTAATTAGAAGCACACATAATTATATTGAGAAATAAATTAGACAAATAGTAAAGAAGCAGACTGAAACTTAGTATCCTAGTGTTGCAACAAGATATAAACCATAACCAAATACATAAGAAATCTATAAATTAATCATAGAATCAACTAAATCTACACTACAATAAATAGTACAACAATACTTGACAAAGGAGGAGGCCCTACTTCCCTAGACGAGGCACTAGTAAAGTCCTTCAATCACATGCCTACTTATGATAATCATGAACACAGAAGAATTGCACATGAAAGAAAACAATGATTTTATTATTAGGAGAGAATAATTTAAATTACATTCATTGATCCCCTTTCTCAAATCAATTTGGGTTCATATAAAAATTTACATCACTCTTTTATTAGAAAAAAGAGTTGAGGATGACCACAGGGATCTATGATCCTCAGGTTGTTCTCAATTTCGTTTGATATCCTAACTAAGATAGGTAAAGTGGTTTGTCCTCTGACCCAACATATTCATTACTGACAACAATCTGTTGAAGTGATTCCTTCAGTTGTCATTGATCTGCAACCTCTGTTGTGTGTTTTGTCCTTTTCCAAAAACATGTTTGTCTTCCAACTATTCACAATGGTGGCCCAATTGTCCATCCGTACTTCCTAGAATGATGTGCTTACTGTTGAATATGGAAGCCACATCATCAATCGTAGTTGTTAGGATGTGATTTTTGGTTGCTTGTGGTGGTGGGGTTCCAACAAAAGTGGCAACGAGTGGTACACCAATAATTCTATTGGTGTTATAGCCAATGAGATTTGTCTTGTAGCAACTATTGTTACAACAACAAAAAAATTATGGTGCAGCCACTGGTGTTGTTGCAACCAAAAATTTTGTTGCAACAACTAGAAAGTGTGTTGCAACAACAACCCGACAAGGTTGATGGTGTCGTAGCAATCGACATGAGGGGTGTTGCAGAAACATCATGGTGTTACAACAACTCTTTTGCAGTTTTATGACCCAAGGGGGGAATATATAAGGATAAATGTATATGATATGACACCAAAGGGAGGCATATATGGGGCTAAATGTACATTTGATGTGTAAATATATGTGTAATAGGGTAGGCCTAATACTAAAGGGGCTTCATGTGTAGTGTGTGGATAGTCATTATTGTGAGAGGTGAATTGTGATGTATGAATGCATTTGGTTATGTGGAGGAGGTTATATTATTCTTTAAGAAGTTATTGTGTAACTTATCTATATTGGAGTTGTGCTCCACACTCAAATTCTATACATAGTGTGTACTTCTTTTCTGATAAGATATTTTAAGCATTTCGGTCATTACAATTGGTACCAGAGCATTGATCCTATGGTTTTTCTTCCTCAAGAAAGTCATCGTGAAATTTTCACTGCAACATTTTTTTGGGGCCACTTCAGAAAAAAAAAATGGAGGATATTTAAAATATATATCAGAGTAGTTTTGGTAATAATATTAGCTTATGGTTCATTGTAATTTTGGAGATACACCCTATGAAATATAGGGTTTCCGAGTAGTCCTCTAACTAGTCTCAAACAAGTGTTCTAGGTAAAACAATCATATATTCTTCATAGAGGATCCAAATTCTATGAGACCAATTGCATTGGAAACTGTACAATTCTTATCATTTTGGGTGAGAGTTTCGTAATCACATAGAAAATATTGGGCACATGGAATTATGTACAAGTTCTCTCTCCAGAATAGGCAAAAATTCATCAAGGTTTGAGAAAGTTACCATAACTTTCATCTGGCACACCCAATTTAGGTTAGACCTATGGAATTGTAGAGAATACATTTCAGAGTACTACAGGTCAAAATTTCTGACACATAAGGGCCTAAATTTCATAAATACATCAGAAGGAAGGTCAGCTAGGAGGACATATGCTAAATCAGGGTTTCAAAGGTATGCTCACTCAAAACTATCATAACTTTTGATTGGAATGTATAATTGAGATGATTCAAAAGCCATTGGAAAGAGAAGACATAGAATATTATATTGGAACAAGGATTATAATTATTTGAGATAATTATTCCTAATATATTGAGTTTGTAAGTTGAAGTTTGGGTTATACCTCAATTAAGAATCAATGGCAATACCTACCTTAGTGGAGATGAATATAACAATGAAATAAATTCTAAAGAATGGTTGAGGATGGTAAAGAATAAAGGTTTTAGTCCTTTTGAGGAATCTCTTAGTTTTTTGGGGGGAGATTCTAAGTGGTGGAATATCCCTGATGAAGATACTAGATTCCACACCATGTGGGAAAATTTTGAAGAACTCTTGTCAAATAAATGGATCAAGGATAAAAGAATGAGATGTGTAAAATTGAAGAGGAGTTAAAGGAATCAAAATAAATTGTCTCCTAATTGAAAAAGGATAATGAAGAGATAAGAAAATATATTACAAAGAAAAACCATGAGTTCACCAAGATGCAATCCCATAATGAATCACTAATTAAGGAGGTTAATAAATTAAATAAAGAAAAGAGTAGCAAAACAAAATGGGAAAATGATGATTTAAGGGAATATTTGAAAAAGAAAGATGAAGAGATATGTAGATTACGAAACCATAATAAAAAGATATTGAACAAGGTTAGAATATTGAAAGAAGGGAAGAAGAATTATCAAAATCAAGAAGAAACAAAGATCTTGGATGAAGAATCTACCAAAATAATGGAAGAGGAAATTTGCAAGAAGGTTGAGGAATCCTTAAATATTGATTAGGTAAAATTAGAAATGCAAGCCATAATTGAAGAAGGGCATCAAAATTTGATAGATGGGGTCACATAGAAGCTTCAAAAGGAGAAAGAAGACAATATTCAAGAAGGTCAACAAAAGATACTTGAAGAAGTTGAACTCCATCTAGAGGATGTACATGCCAAATATGATGGTATTATATCCAAGGATAGAGTAATCAAATACCAAGCAAAGATGATCAAGGATGTCATTGTCTCTGAAAATAAGATAGATGAAATGGGTGTGCAGAGTGAAGAAAAACCATTAAATGTGAAACCATACCAACACCCTATGACCAGGAAATATTCCAAGGAAGACAAGAAGGTCGATATCAGCATTATCAAGGAAGAATATGGAATTCTTGTCAATATCCATGGATCAAGGCATCACAAAACCACTCTTAAAAAATCTATTATCAGAGACCAACAAAAATACAAATTGGAAAAGATTCAACAACAATACATGGAATCAAGGGAAATCAAATTATGCAACAACTAGCCACCAAGGATTACGACTGAAAATAATTGATTTTGGATGGATGGATCATCATCAATGGAAAGAAGAAAGCATGAACATAAGAAAAACGTATTACTTGGTTTTATCACATGTGAATCCTTTAATTGTGAAGCTTTAAGGATACAAATTTTTGAAGGAGGGTACTATGTTATGACCCAAGGAGGGAATATATAGGGACAAATGTATATGATATGACCCCAAAGGGGAGCACATATGGGGTTAAATGCACATGTAATGTGTAAATATATGTGTAATAGGGTCGGCCTAATAGTAAATGGGATTCATGTGTAGTGTGTGAATAGGTATATATAGAGATCATGTATTCATTATTGTGAGAGGTGAATTGTGATGTATGAATGTATTTGGTTATGTGGAGGAGGTTATCCTATTATTTAAGGAGTTATTGTGTAACTAATCTATATTGGATTTGTGATCCACGCTCACATTCTGTACATGGTGTGTACTTATGTTCTGATATGATATTTTAAGTATTTTGGTCATTAAATTCAGTACCTAAATATTTTCCCCGAACAAGATCTTAGCATTCTATCATTAGTGAGCATAAAAGGTCAGCTTTCCCAAATTACACTAGAAAAACTACTTAAAATGAAATAAGTTGTGAAGATGCATACCTGAGGTAAAATATATCATTACACTCAAAGTTAATCTACAAGGATGGGAGAAAGTGGTACAAAAGGAAAGGTAAAAGGTGTGAAAACGATGGTATTTTTGACACCCATCATCTCACCCCTACCAAAAGTGTTTCATTTCCTCATGCAACCTAGTTTATTAGTCTAAATTTACATGGAAGAGCTATAATGAAGATTGTTGAGGCTAAAGTCTCAATGTCCCTTGTCAAATGTTGAGAAGTACCCCCCATTCTCTATAATTATTTGCAAACAACCTTCTTCCTCCATATTGCACAAACCATAATCATTTTGGTATTCTGGTGAGGGACACAAAATTAAACTGTAATGAAATCTCAACCCTACCCATTTGTTTCCACATGACTTCATGTAGTGAATGTATTTTCTTACCCGTTTTAGTGCCACTATAAAATTGTGATAATTGAAGGCATCTCACTACCTCATCTCCATTGTGGCTCGTTCCTGTCTCTATCTACTTCCCTATAAGGCATATCACATCAAAGATTCTATGTGTTGGATGCACTCATAGATGGATTCTTATTTGCTACTAGTCATGAAGGGTGCATGTGTCTACAAATTAACCAATGCATAATGTGAGATAAGAACAATATTGGGATCAGGGAATTCTTTTCTAATCCAGAGGATGAAACTTTCATTATGTTGGGAAACATTCATAGAATTCTTCCATTGGACATGATTTCTCATAAATGATGTGAAGGACCTAAGATGTATGTCTCCCACAAAAGGAGTTGGATTCCATTATGGGTCACAATAAAGAAGAAGGTTGTACTCATAAAGTTTACACAATATGTCTGGATCTTCCTTGCAGCTCTCATAATACACCTTTAAGAAGGTTTTTGGAGAGGTCACCTTGTAGGGATTTTGTGTTACCACTAATCTAAACTGAAACATGAAGTGTCTCTCATTCAATAATACTGAATAGATAGGGGAAGACCTTCTATAGCTGAGGATGGATCCCAAAAGTGATCTCATCTTCTTTTTTCCTTCCCTAACAATTTTTATCTGGGCTTGTATCTCAAAGGCCCTATTTATATCCTTCCTCCATAATTCCCATTTTCATATATGGATTGTTAGTTGATAAAACCATCTCTGCCTTAGGTTATATATGGTCTGTATACATTATTCCAGAGGGACTATTCCTTTTTCATAGGCTTCAACCATGTTTTTCCACTTGGCCAGGTTGGCCCTCAGCCATAAGTCACCCTCAATGTATGTTTGAATCCCAACACCTTTCACACATGGACCCTTTGTTTGGGTTTCCTCATGTATCTATTCAGGGGGTTTTACCTCCTCTGTTTGGGACCCTTGGTCTTGTGTCACAGTCCTCTCAGTTTGGGTTCCCTTTTTCATCTTCTCAGGAGGAATTACCTCCTATGTTTGGTTTTCTTGGTCTCTGGTAAATACCTCCTTGGTTTGGGTCTCAACATCCCTTCTTTCAAGAGATGCTACTTCTTTTCCATCAATTTCTACCTCCAAGAATGACTTAGCAAGTCACTCCTCCAGTTTATCACAAATTTTTTGGCTAAAATCAAACACTTAGGAAAGGCAATCAAGACCCTTTTGGACTCCTTTTAATTTGGATTTCTACCTCTTCACTGTCCTTTGCAATTTTTGATTCATTTTTTAAAATCAAAATTCGACTGCATAAGGGTAGAGTGAAATGGTCTTAAGAGATTACCTAGAATGCGTTGTTTCCCTCTCTACTTGAGAATTTTCTTCTTGAATGGTGTAGCATTGTTTGATGTTGCATAATGATTTCCTCTCATATTCTTTTCCAACTCCTATGTTGCAGTGATATTTTCACCCTCTTATATTGGTTTTGGTGTTGCAACAGGGTTTATTTCTTCAACCCATGATAGTTCTTGTGTTGCAATAGGGTTTGTTTCCTCAATTTCCACTTCCCGTGTTAGTTCTTATGTTGCAATAGGATTTACTTCTTCAACCTCTGCTAGTTCTTGTGTTGTAGCAGGGTTTACTTCCTCAATTTCTATTTCCTTTGATGGTTCTTCTGTTATAGCATGGTTTACCTCCTCAATTTCCATTTCCCCTACTATTTCTTGTGATGCACCAAGGTTTACTTCCTCAATTACCACTTCCTCTACTAGTTCTTTTGTTGCAGCATTGACTTTTTATTTGGTCAAGGCTCTTGTCCTTCTTTTCTATGGAATTTACACTTCTTGCAATGCTCTGGCCTTTCTCTTCTTCATGGGTTGGCCTTGATGTATCTCTTCTTCCAATGTAGGTCATTTTGGCCCTGAGGTTTCAATCTCATGCAACTCAACAAATTTTGTATTTCTTTCCTCTTCAGTTTCTTCCACTAGTGGAGAAAGACTCAAAATGTCCCCTCATGCATGACCTATTTTCTCAAGTGCATGCATCACCAGAAGCTTAATGAGCCCATAGTGTGAGAGACAACCTCGTGGCCACTTGGCCTTTCGTACACTGTGGGCCATTTACTATAGTAATTTCTAGAGGAATAAGGGGATATTGAATAACCTTTGGCGTCAAACATGGTTTAGGAGCTTTACGTGATACCATAAAATGATTTTGTGGTGCCCTTCATAGGTGAGATATTTATGGATATGATATGCAACTTTTTTTTAGGTTGGAGGAAGGGAGTTTCTATAAAAACCACTCCCTTTTATCATCAATTCTTCTCCTTCTTCCAGAAATTCATCTCTCACATTAGGCAATGGAAATTTTCAAGAAAACCAACATTCTCCCTCCTGTGGTATCCATGTCACCGCAGATATTTCCCATTCATTCATGGTTACTACTAATCCGCGAACTCAAGCCCTATTTTCTTGCAAACTAAGTGAAAAATCTAGAGCAATCTCCTCATCAAACCCCTGTAGCTCCTCTATGTGCAATGTCCATACTGCAACTTGAAAATTCTCCACACTTTCTCTTCAGCCCTGAATATCCCTATGTTATGATCATGACATATAATATACATGTCCATGCCTTCCTTAAAAATATTTTGTATCAAGAATGGTGACTTATATGTCCTGGTATTTTTCAAAGAACACCTTTCTCATCTGTTCCCATGTGGTAATGTGGTTCTCGCTGAGTCCCATGAAGCATCAGAGGGAATCATTATTCAAGGTGCCCATAAAGAGATTTATCTTATGAGCATCATAAATGCAATCGTATATTCTACAAAGGACATAAAATTAAAATTAAAATGTGTCTGGATCCTCAATAGCCAAACCATGAAGTTTTGGTTATGTAGAGTGTGGAATATTGTTCATTTGAGTCACCCCATCTAGATTTCAGATTGAAAAATCGAATGTGATGACTTTTGTTTTTGCTTCTTGGTTTGTTTCTTCTACCATTTATCTTATAAACCGTAGGAAATTGTCCTCATGCTTCTCTCAAAACTCTATAGGAATAATTGGATCGTGAGGTATTCCAACGTCGTGGTGAGGTTGTTTGTATGTTGGAGAATCCTCAAAGAATCATATTTCTTCTTGTACAAAGGATGCAGTCGGTGTTGTATGTGATGATTCTGCAAAGGGATGTTTAGGCTTATTTTTAGCTAGGGAACTAGCTATTGGCATCAAATAACTTGGCTAGTTGGATCCCTCTCCTCCTTGATTTTGTTTCCCTACAAGGTTAGTTTGTGGGGGGTTCTTTGCAGAAATATTGAGTCATCCTTTTGGGTCTCTACTTCTTCTCATGAGATTTTGAAAAACATCCTATTTTAACCAAAACTAATAATAATGAATCAAAATAAAAATAAAATCACAAAAATGCAAACAAATGCTTCTAGATATAGGAGAGAAAGAAGTTGCATTGTTGACAATTCCCCAATAACGACGCAAAAAATGAAGAGATTTTTTATTACCTTTCTAATTCCTTAGAAAGACAGTTATAAATACTATTCATTCAATTATCAATCCAAAATTTGTTTGGAACTTGTGAAATGTCATGCACTATATATGCAAGGGAAAATAATTCAATCATCGTTCTAGCTAGGAATTTGTAGTAAGAGAAAATGATCACATGAAAGGTTATAGATATCTTTCCACAGAGTCACCAATTCTAAGGGCAATAAACAATTGAAATAAATAACAACGAGATAATCTAATTCAAACAACATGGAAGCCCTTAGGGCTGTGACCTCGATTGAATGTAATGAAAATGAAAATTAATTTAATTCATCCAAGGTGGAAGCCCTTAGGGATGTGACCGTCAGTCTAAATGTAATTTACATAAGCAAGAGATTAATCTAGTTGTAGTAAAACACACTCGGTCAATTATTGAATCTGAATGGTGACTATGCCAAGAAATATTCTCTTTGTTACAATCATGCAATTAAAATAGCTCTACATAAAGTATCTCGATATTCTGCTGAGAGAAGCACACATAATTATATTGAGAAATAAATCACATATATAATAAATAAGTAGATTGAAATAGAGTATCCTAGTGTTGCAGCAAGATATAAACCATAAACAAATAGATAATCAATCTATAAATTAATCACAACATCAATTGAATCTATACTACAATAAATAGTACAACAATACTTGACTAAGGAGGGGGGCCTCCCACCCTAGATGAGGTAGTGGTAAAGTCCTTTAATAAAAAGACTAATTCAGATAATCATGAACACAAAAGAATTGCAGAGGAAACACAACATTGATTTTATTATTAGGAGAGAAAAAATCATATTATAATCATCAATATCATTTCTCAAATAGAGTTAGGTTCTTATACAAATTTACATCACTATTTTCTTAGAAAAAAGAGTTGAGGACAACCATGAGGATATACAATCCTGAGGTTGTTCTTAATTTTGTTCGATAGCCTAAATAAGATAGGTAAGGTGGTTTCTCGTCTGACCCGACGCCTTCATTACCTAAAACAATCTGTTGAAGTGGTTTCTTCAGTTGTCCTGGATATGTGACCTTTGTTGCGTGTTTAGTTATTTTCCAAAAACTTGTTTGTCTTCCAACTATTCACAATGGTGGCCCAACTCTCCATCCGTACTTCCCGGAATGGTGTGCTTACCATTGAATATGTTAGCCACCTCATCCATCACAACTGTCAGGATGGGAGATGCAACTTCTTTTGGTGGCAGAGCTCCAGCATAAGTGGAAATAGGTGTTGTAGAAGCATCACTATTGGTGTTGCAACATCTGTTCAAGTCATGTTGCATTCAATGAGATTCGTGTTGCAACAAATGAAAATCGTGTTACAACCACTAGTGTTGTTGCAACCAAAAATCATGTTGTAACAACATCCTGACAAGGTTGATGGTGCCATAGTAGTAGGACCGAGGGGTGTTGTAGAAACATCATGGTGTTGCAACAACTCTTCTATAGTACCTGTGATATTTTCTTGGAACAAGATCTTAGCAAGATATTATTGGTGAGCATAAAAGGTCATATTTCCCTAATTACACTAGAAAAAATACTTAAAATGACATAAGTTGTGAATATGCATACCTAAGTCAAAATATATCATTACGATCAAAATTAGGATGGAAGGATGAGAGAAAGCGGTACAAAAGGAAAGTTAAAAGGTGTGAAAAGGATGGTATTGCAAACACTCGTGAGATACTTTTTACGAGCATAGGCAATTGGTACCTACTGGAGGATTACACATATTTCAAAATCTATGGTGTCAATGCTCCTCCCCATGTATTTCCTAAATATGTTCCTAATAGGCTAATTTTGGGAGAAATTTCATATCAAACTATCTTATAGAGTTTTAACACCACACAACCAAAGATTCCAGAAAAAAGGACTTTTATTCTCTACAATATGTATATAGGGAATTATGGACTACTTAATTATAAGCAAGAAATGCAAGAAGCAAATGCAATGTTATAATAGAGATTCCC
The DNA here is from genome assembly GCA_010110895.2 of Picea sitchensis. NCBI lineage: Eukaryota > Viridiplantae > Streptophyta > Pinopsida > Pinales > Pinaceae > Picea > Picea sitchensis. The sequence goes on along the minus strand of SNQJ01S0070226.1, from coordinate 45,844 downwards.
AAGGTCAATTTCGAAGACATGATCCTTTGGGATTAGTTTCTAAGCATAGTATCATGGTGTCAATAACATGGCCTTATGCCCATTGTAGAATTGTGGTGAAACCTGAACAGTGAATGTAGCTAACAATAATTTGTACAAAAATTGCAAATTAAGAGAAGGAGAGAAGAGATGAGAGAAAGGAATTAATAGAATTGTATTCACTATATGAGAGAATGATTAATTACACATGATATATTATACATGGCTAAGTAAATTCTCCATAATAGTGATCTAGACAGATCTAGAAACTCACTGATAGAAACCAAAGTAATCTTCCACATAGTCTTAGTTAACCGATCCATGCAATCATTAGTTAACTGAGTCACACATGTGGAAGTGAGAGAAACACATGTAACTGCTAGTCATAAAACTTATGTTTTCGTGCATGAGTGACTTCCACTAGTCTAATTGAGTGTAGTTGACCATGAATTGAAGAGGAGCACCCTATTTTGTAGGGGAATAGTCTCTAGAGAGAATATTCTAATCTAAGGAAGCATTCTCAACATTGAACTATAAACCTTAGGAAAATAATTACCTAGGTGAGTGTGTAATATCTCCAACACCCCCCTTGAACACTATTAGGTTGTACATGATGAATGGGTCCCAAAAATGAAGGCCATGTTAGGTACCCATTGTATAATGAATCTAAGAATGAAACACTGAAAATATGGAGGAAAGAGGGAAAACCTCATGGGAACCCCCCCTCAAAGTACAATGAATAAAAAATGAAGAAGGAAAGACCTATGTTAAGAATTTTTGTCCTTCACTCCAAGAACATCGCACAGGAAGTGGAACTTATGCTCAGTAAATGTCTTGGTGAAGACGTCTGCAATCTATTCGGTGGATGGACAATACTGCAAATGGATGACACTGTCATGTACCATCTCTCTGATGTAGTGAATATGGATCTCAATGTGTTTGGTCCATCGTCGTTGTAGTGGGTCTCTGCAAAAATTGAGAGTACTCTAATCGTCACACCAAATGACAGTTAGATGATGAAAATGGATTCCAATCTTGATGAGGAAGTTTTGAAGCCAAAGTGCCTGAATAGTGACGTTGACCGCTCCTATGTACTCGACCTCTGCTGATGATAGAGTAATAGATGACTTCATTTTTCTCAACCAATAGATGGGATCGAAACCCAAACTAAGAAAGTACACAAATGTGGACTTGCAATCTGTTTTATTTCCATCCCAATAAGAAGCGGTGAAGTGTGTGAGATCCAATGCACATCCTGTTGCATAGTGGATCCCATAACCTATGGTGTCGTGAACATATCTTAGTATGCACTTGGAATCCTTCCAGTGTAACTCATGCGGCTCCTGCATGTACCTAGAAACTTCCCCTAATGCATATGAGAGATCCAGCTGGGTGTGGGTGAGATAGAGAAGGATCCGCACAAGTTTTCGATACAAGGATCTATCCACCATTGGTGTATCCCCACCATCCTCAAGATGTACCCTAGACAGAAAGGGTGTGGCTTCTGAATTGCAGTCGGTCATGTGGAATCTAACCAAGAGATATTGAGCATACTTAGTCCGAGATAGATTGGTGCCTAAAGCATCCTAATTGATCTCGAGACCAAGGAAATTGTTCAGTGGGCCCATGTACATCATACAGAACATGTTGTGTAGAATGTCTTTGACTGTAGTAATTGTCAAGGCTAAACTTCATGTGATCAGGAGGTCATCAACATAAAGAACTAAGATCAGAAAGGAGTCTGAGGTTCTCATCATGTAGACATTTGGATCTTATTTGCATATGAAAAAGTGGTGAGAGAGAAAGTAGGCATCCATATTTTCATACCATGCTCTAAGTGCCTGCTTGAGGCCATAAAGGGACTTCTTCAGTTGACATACTAAGGATGAGTTCTGAATGAACCCTTGTGGTTAATCCATGTAAATATATTCTTATATATCCCCGTGAATAAAATCATTCTTCACATATATTTGGTGAACTTATTAGACCCTATTTGTCAGAATGGCAAGGGCCAATCAGATGGAGTCCATATTTTCTATGGGAGAAAAGGTATCATCATAGTTTATCCCGTGGATCTATTGAAATCCTTTGGCAACCAATATTTCCTTATATCTTCTCACCTGTCTGTTTGTTTCCTTCTTGTTCTTGTAGATGCATTTTCATTTGACAATATTCCTATCTAAAGGAAGCAAAACCAGATCCCAAGTATGGTTCTCAAGGAGAGATTTGTACTCCTCCTACATAGCATCTTCCCAAAAGGGATTCCCTGCAGCCTCTGCATAGGTCTGCGAGTATTAATATAGAACCATATAGAAATTCATGGGAATATATAGTTTGGTAGTTGTGAGGGCATGAGGAGGATCCTCAAACTGCAACCTCTTCCTCCTCTAATCTGCTAGATCCTCCACAAGGTCTCCTGCTACCTATAGAGTGGTTTGTGCCCACTTGGGGATATGTGGTGGCTTTGTATCTACGTCCTCATCATCGATAGGCTCATCATCAAAATTATCATCATAGACATGCTCATCATCTTCCAAATCATATTTAGAGGTCAAATATGAACCATGATCTGAGTGAGTGGACTCATCATCACTGATTTCTGGTGTAGGTAGTGGTTCAAAGGTATCTACTTGTGGCTCCAACAATCCATTCAAGGGAGATTCCTCAAACTGAACACTTCTCTTAATGATAAGTCTATCAGTAGAGGGATCAAGAAACTTGTAACCCTTCATACCATCTGGATATCCCATGAATATGCATGCGGTACTCTGTGGATCTAATGCTTTCCTCTTTTTAGAGGGTACATGGTCCCATGCACATGATCCAAATACTTAGAAATGGGTGACTTTTGTCTTGTTTTCATTCCATGCCTTAAATGGATTTTAGTCCTTGAAATATCTATGAGGAGATTTGTTTTGAATGTGGTTAGCACAGTTATGTGCCTCATCCCAAAGATTGGGTGGTAGATATCTTGCATGCAACTTGCAAGTGGCCATCTCCTTGAGGGATTTGTTCTTCCTCTCAGCTACTTGGTTATGCTACGGAGTATAAGGTATTGTTTGATGTAGTTGTATACCTTCCTTTTAACAAATATGTTTTACATCTTGGTTCACATATCCCCCCATGTTGTCTCTGTAGAGGATTTTGATCTTTCTCCTTAACTGAGTCTCTGCATGTTCTTTGAAGTATTTGAGATGTTCAAAAACCTTAGACTTATTCCTAAGAAAATACACCCAAGTGTATCGTGATAAATCATCAATAAATGTAAGCACATAATTTTATGTGTTGATGCACAGATGAGGAAAGGGTCCCATTAGATAATTGTGGATGAGATCCAAAGGAGAGGAGGAATGCTAGGCCTTACCTTTCTCAAAATTCTCTTGAGTATGTTTTCCAAGAACACATCCTTGACAAACTCCTTTTGGAAAGTGTATGTTTGGCAAGCTGGTGACCATATCATATTTTCATAGTTGATGCATGTATTTTAATTTCAGATGGAAGAATCTCTCGTTCCATAATATACTAGTATCATCAACATGCATCAATAGTAAAGAAGAATCAGATTTAGTAATGCATTTACTGAAAGTATACAAACAAGATTGGTGGTTTACCTCACCAACAACAATTGTGGAGTTATCATGAATATCAGATATGGTTACGGAATTAGGTGTGAACTCCACCCTTTTTCCTGTACCATAATGCGTTATTTGATAAATGGAGAGTATAGTCACGAAAATTTTTGGAACATGCAAGACATTCTAAAAAATTATGTGTGGGAGTTATACTCTCCCTTGGCCAATCACCTCAAATGGTGTATCATCTCCCATAAGGATGGGAGGACCCATGCATGCAAAAATAGAAGATAAAAAAATTATTTGTTGCTACCATATGGTGGGATGCACCTAAATATAAGATCCATGCATCAGGATAAGAGTTAATGGAAATCAATTCATGAGAGTTACCTTTTTCGGATATTCTAGCTTCTTTTTGGAAGCTTCAAGAATGTGATCCCTGAGGTTGTTCTTCTGAATAATCTGCACCATACGATCAATCTATTTCTTCATGCATGCATAATCAGGATCATAACCATGGTTGTTGTAACTACATTTTGTATTCCCTTTATTTCCTTTTCAACCTTTGGAGCCTGAGGAATCATTGAAGGGTTTGGATTACCCTCCCTACTTTGGATATGCATGAGCCTTTCCCTTGTCTTTTTGCTTGGACTTTGAATTGGAAGTGTTGGTTCTTTCATGCGCAACAAGTGTATGCACATTGGGTCCCTTGATTATTCCCATTTTAATTATCTAATCTTGGTCATGTGTAAGGGAATCAATAAATTGATCCAATGTCAAAATTTTCTAAGATGCTACTTAAGTTAATCTATTTGTATGAAACGATGAGATGAAAACAACATAATCCAATCCATGTTTTTCTAAGATAGAAGGGATTAGCTAACTGTGTGGAGTGGATTTTTATATTCTACGTCCCTTTAGATGAAGGAGGAGGTACTTGAGCTTCGTAAATAATTCCTGGATGTTTTCAAAATTCCTCATATCTAAGGAATTTATCTCGAAATAAAGCATATGGCCTCTCATTTCGTCATGTTTTCCAAAGAGATCATCCAACTTTGTCCAAATCTCATCTAGTGTGGTACAAGCTTCAATGTGAAAAAAAATCTCGAGAGACATAGACACAGAGAGGAAGTTGTAAGCCTCATCCATGTGGTTTAGATACCTATTCTTCTCGATAGCATAGGTTCGATCAACCTCTGTAGCCATGGTAATCAGGTACAAGCCTCTGCATCTGAGTTGATGCAAAATTTGTAGCTTCCACTCGAAGTAGTTATTAGGTATGAGAAGTATTGTCGACAAATAATCCATCTTTTTTGAATGCATCTCCCTTATGGAAATACAAATAAGATACTTGTGTGCCTTGATCCTAGCAACTTGTGGGCTCTGATACCATGTAGAATTGTGGTGAAACCTGCACATAGAATCTAGCTAACAACAATTCATACAAAGCTTGCAAATTGAGAGAAGGAGAGAAGAGATGAGAGAAAATAATCAATATAATTGTATTCATTGTATGAGAGAATGATTAATTACACATGATATACTCTACATGGCTAAGTAAAGTCGCCAAAGTAGTGATCTAGAGAGATCTAGACACTCGCTGACATAAACCAAAGTAATCAGCCACATTGTCCTAGTTAATTGATCCACATGATCATTAGTTAATTGAGTCACACGTGTGGAAGTGAGAGAAACACATGCAATTGTTGGTGATAAAAATGAGGTTTCCATTTATGAGTGACTTCCACTAGTCTAACTAAGTGTAACTAACTCTAAAATGAAGAGGAGCGCCTTATTTTGTAGGGGAATATTCTCTAGAGAGATTATTCTCATATAAGGAAGCGTTCTCAACATTAGACTATCAACCTTAGGAAAATAATTACCTAGGTGAGTGTGTAATATCTCCAACACCCATGAACAATGAGATCATGAGATGCCCTATGAAATGGAGTCGCTTGGGAAGAAGTGAAATTCAGGTTAAATCAAAAGACTTTATTGCTACTCGTAGTATGACTTTAGATGAGCAAATAGAAAGAATAAACAAAAAATTAGAAGATGTAGAAATGATATTGAAAAAAGAAAAGGAAGATAAGACTATAGATGAAGAAGAAAGATATAAAGAGGAACAATAACAAAGGATTAAGGTTGATCAAGGTAGAGAAAAAATAAGAAGAGAAGCTATACTAAGAGGCTAAGAGACTTAGGAAAGAAAAAGAACAGAAACCAAAAGAAGTATAAATGGATGAGAAAGAAAGACTAGAAGCTAAAGAAAAAACAAGATTAGAATATGAAGCAATGAAGAAAGAAGAAGAATATAAATATGAACAAGACAAAAGTGCTAAAATGGAAAATGAAAAAGATGAGATAGCAAGAAACACAAGGGATCAAGAACAACAAGTTAATATACAACCCCTAGAATAATCAACATAACAAGTTAATGCACCTCCAAGTAGTTTTATTGACTTGAATATGGAATATGTGGTCATCCCAAAACAAAATACATGTAAAGGTAACTAAATACAAGATAAAGGAACATAAATGGAACAAATAACTACTCCTAGTATCTTAGACAACACCTTATCTTGGGGAGACCAAAATATCCCAAACCCAATTGAATATGTTGTTGTTTTAGAACTAATAGAATATAATAAGAGGAGGCGGGTTATTTCCAACAAACTCAAAGAACAAAAAGAGTAGAATTAGATAACATAAACCGATGCATAACAAAGGAAAATATTCATAATAAAGATAGATTTGAATCAATAGATATTTAGAATTTAGAGAAGAAAATATATTTATTAGAGAATCAAGTTAGACATTATAAAACATCTCAAGGGTTGGTCTCAATTTTTTAGAAGATGTTTTGGAAGAGGATCAAATCATATACAAATTAAAATGGATTTTTACACCAAAGCTTTCCAATTATAGGATTTAAGTTTGAAACTTTCCATTTTGTACAAAGAAAACTTGATTTGGAAAGAAAAACATAGAAAGAATTAAGACTAAATAAAAATTTCAAGAAAATTTAAAGGAAAAGGGGCCACAAGGTTCATTAGATAAGGCTATTAAACAAGTCTAAAATATATGCAATTGAACAAGATATAGGATATCGGAGTAGAATTGTATATGAATCCCCAAAAAAAAAGTGGAATATGAATGATTGGAATGTATAATAATTTGAGACTTCATAGAGGATACAATTTCTCAATGCAAATTGCCTTCACTTGGCTCTTTAGAGAGTTTTTATCTAGCAAACCAAGTGATCCAAAAATTTGAAGACATGATAAAACAACACGAAGTAGAAATTTGAAGTGTATCATCCATAGACAAGGGAAATCTCCAAAATTTATTCAGAGATAAAGTGAGAAACACAACTCAATTAAAATATATTTTTCCAAAAATAGACAAATATATTAAAAAGGTTGTTACCAATTTTAAAGGATCCTTGGAAACAACATACTTTTCCACACAATGATTTATGTAATATGCCTTTTGAAAAGTGGGAAAAGTATGATAGGGAAGTAGTTAGAGAATCAACCCCTATTTCACTTAAGGGTTGAGTCAAAGTGGTTATTATAACCAAATTTTGGACAATGTATAAATAACATAATTTAATAATTTAGAAGGTATTTTTGATAGTATGGTTTTTGAGGTGATATTATAAGAGAATTTTTTCTACTAGATTGATTAATGAAGAAGATAGTCATTGGCCAAACCATTTTTTACTAAAGGAGATTATTTATGCAAGTCGAGTGTTGTTGTAACACACCCCACCCCCTAATCACCACATAGGCTAGTGGAAAGTTCAGTTTTCCTCCTCTTCTCGAGGCAAGTATTTGGATTCATCAATCACTTAAGTGGAGACTTTTGTTATCACAATATATACTACATTAACTCTTATAAATCTCAACAAATATTCTCCATAGAGTTTTTAAGGATATCCAGTGACTTAGAGAGCCTCTAATGAATGGTCAACATTACTCCTCGCCATTAGATCAATGATCTATAGGCTATTCAGACTCATTCCCGTCGGAATGCTCAATTTCTAAGGTCAACATTCTCTTTGATGGCATCATATAGATAGATCATCCTCAGGGACCCAATGGTCCTCAGACACGGGATTCAAAGGCCATGATTACATTGAAGCCTCTACCTACTCCACAATTACTCTCCACTTATATGCCTATCCTGCATGCTAACAAATAGGATCCATGGAACCCACAACTGAGATTAAATCTCTCCCACACATCCATCAACAATTCACCTCCATTCTTGGAGTCCCTCCCCATCGGAGTATTTATGCTCTAGTGTTAGAAACCACTCCGACCACACATGCTTTGACGGATGAAACGATTCACATTTATTTCATCCAACATATACTTCAGGGGTCACAAATGCTCGCTAGTTAAGGTACCTGAACCCTCCTCCTCAGAGCCATTCACATAAAATCCAATGGTTGATATCCCACTAGGCATATCCCACAAGATCAACAACCCTTAGACTCCCAAGTCATCGAGCTTCTTTGTAATTTCTTGTACATGCCTCTGATAGCCTTCCCTCTAACAAAATTACGACCCATATCAACAGTCTAAGACTCAACAATGCACTCTTTGATAGATCAAGGAATATCATTGAGTCATAGCTCTCCCCGCTAGAGTCCCAACACAACCGAGTACTAGGCTATTCTGACGACTACATTCTCTAACCAATGTTCGATATTTTATAGCTAAGCCGATCCAACGGCTGCAAATCCTTATGGCTTAAAACACTATTTTTCTTCATTGGGCCAGTATGAATAAGGACCTAACCATTTCAAGGTTCCTCCACTATTCTTCACTAAGGTTCTACTAGACCTTCAAGAGTTTAAGGATCTAGATTTAAACCATCTAATGAATTCCATTGGTACTTGGATGAGTATTTGCATGTTCTACAAGATTTCCATCTAACAAAGGTGACCTTCATAGGGCTTACTAAACACTAGGGCACTCCTATCACTTTTCAAATGAATATTTTGTCCATATCCTGTAAAATTTCCTCTCAAGAGTAAGGGTTTCCACATAATTGATGCTCTTGGATTCTACACAGAGATTATCCTCAATCATTAAGACATATCCTCTCCTAGTTCCAGGGTCAATATTTTCTTCATATCTTACAATATTTCCATTAAAAGACTTGCAGTCTTCACAAAAATACACCCTACCCTCATACTTCTCTCTTGGATTCATAAGTCTAACAAGTTCTCTAATGGGAAAAAAACATAAGTACTCCATTTTACTTAGGAATTTAGTCATACCTTACATACATTCATGTTCCTATTTGACCCATGAATAACAGATTCACATCAAAAATATTGACTTAAAAACACTTATCTGTTCAGTGACTCTCAACAACCAACTGAATGAGAGAGGATGCCTTTCCTCCCAACCTTAGGATATTCTACAGAGTACCTTCCTACAACATGCCACCCCCATGCCAAGCCATGATATCACAAGGGGAATGCTTCAGCTCATTCTCATACTTAGAATGCTCTAGGAAGGTTAATCTCTTTCCTCCACTGATAGTAGCATAAGTTTTTCTCTTCCTACTAATCTCAAGACTTCCATAGGTTTATTAGGTATTCTCCCAACTATATTTCCTTTTCACAAGGATTCCCTTCTATGTTATACAATTCCTCTACACAATCCCTTACCAGTGTTGGTTTCTTTCCAGCACGTACCAAGATGTATTCCTCTTTTTCTCCAGTTTGGATCTAGGTCTTATCTATTCCAAGGTGATCAATAATATTTTGGGCAAGCTTTCTATTTTCTTCAAGAACGGATTTCCAATTTCTACTACTATTTATATATGTGCCAAGGAATACCTATATTCATTGCACCATCTATTCATGATTTTGGTACCCACTCTCTCTTCCTCAAATTATTCTCTTAGGTTGATTTAGTTTGTGTCTTCCCAACTGTTGCCACAAGTTATTTTCATCCTCTGTGTGTATCTCAAGTTTTCTTCTCTCTCTTCTCTCCTATGCACCTGTGTTCCTTCTCCTTCTCTTTTATTTATGTACAACTAGTGATGTTTTCCACCTTTGGCCTCTTCTTCCACCCAATCCTTGGGACTCCAGTGGCTTCTATCAGAAGTGATCTCTAGTCAAGGATCCAAATTTGAAGGGGCAATCCAAGGGATGTCCTTCTGTCAAGTTTTCAGTTGACCCTTTCCTCTTCAAGATATCAGGTTTGTTAGTAGTTATAACTACTTCAATCATTGACCCAAATTACCATAAGTGGCCATGTGGCTCCATGCAGGTTCAAGTACACTAGTAGGTGTGTATTTATTTCTTGCAATTTATATGTCAGCTTGCTAAGAAATCTTTCTATTTTATTCACTGAAACACTTCAACTCCACCACATTGACCCACTTCATTAATTCCCTACCTGTGATATCATGGCCATTACTCAAGGATTTTTCTTCTTAGTCAGTTGTCTGATGTTTTTGATTAATCAAAACATAATTATGGGCTTCATAATTACATTATATGAAGTATTATCTTAATTACAGTCATGGGGGGAAACATGGTGTTACATTCCCCTCCCCCTTAAAGAAACACCATCCTTGGTATTTAAATCATCATATATATATATAATTATACAAAAAAAAATGGGTATGTCAATATCATGGCATCCTCCAGCTCCTAGGTAGCCTCATCGGCTCCAAAGTGCTTCCATTGCACCTTGACCTGCATGATGGATCAGTTCTGGAGCAATTTTTCCCTCTTGTATAGGATGCATTGAGGTTCGGCATGGAATTTTCCCTTTGGTTCCACCTGTATCATAGTCCAATTGATAAAATTATTATAATCATGAACATATTTCTTTAATAAAGATACATGGAGCACATTATGAACTCTAATAGTGGGTGATAAGGCAAGTCGATATGCTACTGGTCCCACTCTTTCCAAGACTTCAAATGGTCCACAACATTGAGGTGTTAGCTTAGAATAATTCCCCATTCTCAGGGAACTTCTTGTGGGCTTCACCTTGAGATACACATGATCTCCCACCTTGAACTCTTNTAATCGCTCAGCAAGAGGTTTTGGAATGGGTAATCAAAGAAAGGTATAAGAAGTTGTCTGATAACTTCACAAAAACCAACATTGCGTTTGAGAGACTGGCTCGGGAAATTGTTAAAGAGAGGAAAAGAAAGCATAAACTCACCAAAGAGTACAATAGTCCATGGTGACTTGCCAAACGCCTTAAAAGGCAGATAAGAAGATTGAAACAAAAACAAAAGCAAAAACCCCATCCAGATTTGAAGGTACTTGCTCAAGTGGTTGTTAACATGCAAGGAGAGAAATCAGAAACACATTGAATTTTTGATGGAATCACAATTTTGAAGGTGAAAACTCGTTTTGGGTGCAATCAGGGCTTTCACTAGCGCAAAGCAATATTTTATGACCCGTTAGCTGGTGAAAGGCAACACTTTCACCAGCTAACCAGCGAAATATAAAATGAGTTAGTTGTTGAAAGTTGGAAAAGAATTTTTGAAGCCAAGGACAGAACAAGCCATTTATCACGGGTTATGAAGGAGTTCTAGAGTATCAAGGGAATGAAAATTGCTTGCAAAGGGTTCGACATTAGAGATTTGAGGAAATTTTGGAAACCACATGTAAAACAAACTTCCTCAAATATCGACTAGGAACGTTGGAGAAACCCAACTGTCAAGACAGGTGTCTTGCCACATTTCATCACATCACATATTCCAGGAGCTGAAGGATGCAGATGGCGAATGTTGAGATTGAAGACAATTCGCATGCTAAGTTTAGTTGTTAAGTCTTTATCTTCAAGTTGTTTAGTTAGATTTGAATTGCTTTTATTAAATACAGATCCATGTTTTTAGGATCTGTAAAACCGATTGTAAGAGGCTATAAATGCCTATTTTTGATATGAGATAAGGGTTCAAACTGGGAGATACTTTTATGCCACTGTATAGACTCTTTTTGCAGAAATAAAGTTCAGTTTCCTTTCGTTTTCAATATCAGAATTGTCTATCTCTCATTTTCTGTACTTTGTTTCAGTTTATTTTAGTTCATAAAGACTGTTATCTCTTTATTGGGCTCATAGACTTGAAATTAAAGGATTCCTCCCTATCTTGTATTCATCCCTACATTCATTTGTATTTGGAAAGCAAGAATAGTGTTCTTCATCCCCCTTTCAAATTATTTGATCTGATTATTGTTTTCTAAAAGCACTGCTTCTTTAGATGTGTGATGAGTTGTTTATTTCATTGAATCATTAAAGACCCCATTGTCCCAAACACATTAAAAACCATTATTTCTAAGTTACCAAGCATCCTTAGCCTACAACCCTAAGGAGTTCCTTGGAGTGATAACAGTGACTATGCCAAGAAATATTCTCTTTGTTACAATCATGCAATTAAAATAGCTCTACATAAAGTATCTCGATATTTCGTTGAGAGAAGAACACATAATTATATTGAGAAATAAATCACATATATTATAAAGAAGCAGATTGAAACAAAGTATCCTAGTGTTGCAGCAAGATATAAGCCATAACCAAATAGATAATCAATCTATAAATTAATCACAACATCAATTGAATCTATACTACAATAAATAGTACAACAATACTTGACTAAGGAGGGGGGCCTCCCTCCCTAGATGAGGTAGTGGTAAAGTCCTTTAATAAAAAGCCTAATTCAGATAATCATGAACATAAAAGAATTGCAGAGGAAACAAAACATTGATTTTATTATTAGGAGAGAAAAAATCATATTATAATCATTAATATCATTTCTCAAATAGAGTTAGGTTCTTATACAAATTTACATCACTGTTTTCTTAGAAAAAAGAGTTGAGGACAACCATGAGGATATACAATCCTGAGGTTGTTCTCAATTTTTTTCAATAGCCTAAATAAGATAGGTAAGGTGGTTTCTCATCTGACCTGACGCCTTCATTACCTAAAACAATTCGTTGAAATGGTTTCTTCAATTGTCCTGGATCTGCGACCTCTGTTGTGTGTTTAGTTATTTTCCAAAAACTTGTTTGTCTTCCAACTGTTCATAATGGTGGCCCAACTCTCCATCTGTACTTCCCAGAATGGTGTGCTTACCATTGAATATGTTAGCCACCTCATCCATCACAACTGTCGGGATGGGAGATGCAACTTCTTGTGGTGGCAGAGCTCCAACATACGTGGAAATAGGTGTTGTAGAAACATCACTATTGGTGTTGCAACATCTATTCAAGTCGTGTTTCATTCAATGAGATTCGTTTTGCAACAACTAGAGTTACAACAACCAAAAATCGTGTTACAACCACTAGTGTTGTTGCAACCAAAAATCATGTTGTAACAACATCCTGACAAGGTTGATGGTGCCATAGTAGTAGGACCAAGGGGTGTTGCAGAAACATCATGGTGTTGCAACAACTCTTCTATAGTACCTGTGATATTTTCTTGGAACAAGATCTTAGCATTATATTATTGGTGAGCATAAAAGGTCATATTTCCCTAATTACACTAGAAAAAATACTTAAAATGACATAAGTTGTGAATATGCATACCTAATTCAAAATATATCATTACGATCAAAATTAGGATGGAAGGATGAGAGAAAGTGGTACAAAAGGAAAGTTAAAAGGTGTGAAAAGGATGGTATTGCAGACACTCGTGAGAGACTTTTTACGAGCATAGGCAATTGGTACCTACTAGAGGATTACACATATTTCAGAATCTATGGTGTCATTTCTCCTCCCCGTGTATTTCCTAAATATGTTCCTAATAGGCTAATTTTGGGAGAAATTTCATATCAAACTATCTTATAGAGTTTTAACACCACACAACCAAAGATTCTAGAAAAAAAGGACTTTTATTCTCTACAATATGTATATAGGGAATTATGGACTACTTAATTATAAGCAAGAAATGCAAGAAGCAAATGCAATGTTATAATAGAGATTCCCAAGGTCAATTTCGAAGACATGATCCTTTGGGATTAGTTTCTAAGCATAGTATCATGGTGTCAATAACATGGCCTTATGCCCATTGTAGAATTGTGGTGAAACCTGAACAGTGAATGTAGCTAACAATAATTTGTACAAAAATTGCAAATTAAGAGAAGGAGAGAAGAGATGAGAGAAAGGAATTAATAGAATTGTATTCACTATATGAGAGAATGATTAATTACACATGATATATTATACATGGCTAAGTAAATTCTCCATAATAGTGATCTAGACAGATCTAGAAACTCACTGATAGAAACCAAAGTAATCTTCCACATAGTCTTAGTTAACCGATCCATGCAATCATTAGTTAACTGAGTCACACATGTGGAAGTGAGAGAAACACATGTAACTGCTAGTCATAAAACTTATGTTTTCGTGCATGAGTGACTTCCACTAGTCTAATTGAGTGTAGTTGACCATGAATTGAAGAGGAGCACCCTATTTTGTAGGGGAATAGTCTCTAGAGAGAATATTCTAATCTAAGGAAGCATTCTCAACATTGAACTATAAACCTTAGGAAAATAATTACCTAGGTGAGTGTGTAATATCTCCAACACCCCCCTTGAACACTATTAGGTTGTACATGATGAATGGGTCCCAAAAATGAAGGCCATGTTAGGTACCCATTGTATAATGAATCTAAGAATGAAACACTGAAAATATGGAGGAAAGAGGGAAAACCTCATGGGAACCCCCCCTCAAAGTACAATGAATAAAAAATGAAGAAGGAAAGACCTATGTTAAGAATTTTTGTCCTTCACTCCAAGAACATCGCACAGGAAGTGGAACTTATGCTCAGTAAATGTCTTGGTGAAGACGTCTGCAATCTATTCGGTGGATGGACAATACTGCAAATGGATGACACTGTCATGTACCATCTCTCTGATGTAGTGAATATGGATCTCAATGTGTTTGGTCCATCGTCGTTGTAGTGGGTCTCTGCAAAAATTGAGAGTACTCTAATCGTCACACCAAATGACAGTTAGATGATGAAAATGGATTCCAATCTTGATGAGGAAGTTTTGAAGCCAAAGTGCCTGAATAGTGACGTTGACCGCTCCTATGTACTCGACCTCTGCTGATGATAGAGTAATAGATGACTTCATTTTTCTCAACCAATAGATGGGATCGAAACCCAAACTAAGAAAGTACACAAATGTGGACTTGCAATCTGTTTTATTTCCATCCCAATAAGAAGCGGTGAAGTGTGTGAGATCCAATGCACATCCTGTTGCATAGTGGATCCCATAACCTATGGTGTCGTGAACATATCTTAGTATGCACTTGGAATCCTTCCAGTGTAACTCATGCGGCTCCTGCATGTACCTAGAAACTTCCCCTAATGCATATGAGAGATCCAGCTGGGTGTGGGTGAGATAGAGAAGGATCCGCACAAGTTTTCGATACAAGGATCTATCCACCATTGGTGTATCCCCACCATCCTCAAGATGTACCCTAGACAGAAAGGGTGTGGCTTCTGAATTGCAGTCGGTCATGTGGAATCTAACCAAGAGATATTGAGCATACTTAGTCCGAGATAGATTGGTGCCTAAAGCATCCTAATTGATCTCGAGACCAAGGAAATTGTTCAGTGGGCCCATGTACATCATACAGAACATGTTGTGTAGAATGTCTTTGACTGTAGTAATTGTCAAGGCTAAACTTCATGTGATCAGGAGGTCATCAACATAAAGAACTAAGATCAGAAAGGAGTCTGAGGTTCTCATCATGTAGACATTTGGATCTTATTTGCATATGAAAAAGTGGTGAGAGAGAAAGTAGGCATCCATATTTTCATACCATGCTCTAAGTGCCTGCTTGAGGCCATAAAGGGACTTCTTCAGTTGACATACTAAGGATGAGTTCTGAATGAACCCTTGTGGTTAATCCATGTAAATATATTCTTATATATCCCCGTGAATAAAATCATTCTTCACATATATTTGGTGAACTTATTAGACCCTATTTGTCAGAATGGCAAGGGCCAATCAGATGGAGTCCATATTTTCTATGGGAGAAAAGGTATCATCATAGTTTATCCCGTGGATCTATTGAAATCCTTTGGCAACCAATATTTCCTTATATCTTCTCACCTGTCTGTTTGTTTCCTTCTTGTTCTTGTAGATGCATTTTCATTTGACAATATTCCTATCTAAAGGAAGCAAAACCAGATCCCAAGTATGGTTCTCAAGGAGAGATTTGTACTCCTCCTACATAGCATCTTCCCAAAAGGGATTCCCTGCAGCCTCTGCATAGGTCTGCGAGTATTAATATAGAACCATATAGAAATTCATGGGAATATATAGTTTGGTAGTTGTGAGGGCATGAGGAGGATCCTCAAACTGCAACCTCTTCCTCCTCTAATCTGCTAGATCCTCCACAAGGTCTCCTGCTACCTATAGAGTGGTTTGTGCCCACTTGGGGATATGTGGTGGCTTTGTATCTACGTCCTCATCATCGATAGGCTCATCATCAAAATTATCATCATAGACATGCTCATCATCTTCCAAATCATATTTAGAGGTCAAATATGAACCATGATCTGAGTGAGTGGACTCATCATCACTGATTTCTGGTGTAGGTAGTGGTTCAAAGGTATCTACTTGTGGCTCCAACAATCCATTCAAGGGAGATTCCTCAAACTGAACACTTCTCTTAATGATAAGTCTATCAGTAGAGGGATCAAGAAACTTGTAACCCTTCATACCATCTGGATATCCCATGAATATGCATGCGGTACTCTGTGGATCTAATGCTTTCCTCTTTTTAGAGGGTACATGGTCCCATGCACATGATCCAAATACTTAGAAATGGGTGACTTTTGTCTTGTTTTCATTCCATGCCTTAAATGGATTTTAGTCCTTGAAATATCTATGAGGAGATTTGTTTTGAATGTGGTTAGCACAGTTATGTGCCTCATCCCAAAGATTGGGTGGTAGATATCTTGCATGCAACTTGCAAGTGGCCATCTCCTTGAGGGATTTGTTCTTCCTCTCAGCTACTTGGTTATGCTACGGAGTATAAGGTATTGTTTGATGTAGTTGTATACCTTCCTTTTAACAAATATGTTTTACATCTTGGTTCACATATCCCCCCATGTTGTCTCTGTAGAGGATTTTGATCTTTCTCCTTAACTGAGTCTCTGCATGTTCTTTGAAGTATTTGAGATGTTCAAAAACCTTAGACTTATTCCTAAGAAAATACACCCAAGTGTATCGTGATAAATCATCAATAAATGTAAGCACATAATTTTATGTGTTGATGCACAGATGAGGAAAGGGTCCCATTAGATAATTGTGGATGAGATCCAAAGGAGAGGAGGAATGCTAGGCCTTACCTTTCTCAAAATTCTCTTGAGTATGTTTTCCAAGAACACATCCTTGACAAACTCCTTTTGGAAAGTGTATGTTTGGCAAGCTGGTGACCATATCATATTTTCATAGTTGATGCATGTATTTTAATTTCAGATGGAAGAATCTCTCGTTCCATAATATACTAGTATCATCAACATGCATCAATAGTAAAGAAGAATCAGATTTAGTAATGCATTTACTGAAAGTATACAAACAAGATTGGTGGTTTACCTCACCAACAACAATTGTGGAGTTATCATGAATATCAGATATGGTTACGGAATTAGGTGTGAACTCCACCCTTTTTCCTGTACCATAATGCGTTATTTGATAAATGGAGAGTATAGTCACGAAAATTTTTGGAACATGCAAGACATTCTAAAAAATTATGTGTGGGAGTTATACTCTCCCTTGGCCAATCACCTCAAATGGTGTATCATCTCCCATAAGGATGGGAGGACCCATGCATGCAAAAATAGAAGATAAAAAAATTATTTGTTGCTACCATATGGTGGGATGCACCTAAATATAAGATCCATGCATCAGGATAAGAGTTAATGGAAATCAATTCATGAGAGTTACCTTTTTCGGATATTCTAGCTTCTTTTTGGAAGCTTCAAGAATGTGATCCCTGAGGTTGTTCTTCTGAATAATCTGCACCATACGATCAATCTATTTCTTCATGCATGCATAATCAGGATCATAACCATGGTTGTTGTAACTACATTTTGTATTCCCTTTATTTCCTTTTCAACCTTTGGAGCCTGAGGAATCATTGAAGGGTTTGGATTACCCTCCCTACTTTGGATATGCATGAGCCTTTCCCTTGTCTTTTTGCTTGGACTTTGAATTGGAAGTGTTGGTTCTTTCATGCGCAACAAGTGTATGCACATTGGGTCCCTTGATTATTCCCATTTTAATTATCTAATCTTGGTCATGTGTAAGGGAATCAATAAATTGATCCAATGTCAAAATTTTCTAAGATGCTACTTAAGTTAATCTATTTGTATGAAACGATGAGATGAAAACAACATAATCCAATCCATGTTTTTCTAAGATAGAAGGGATTAGCTAACTGTGTGGAGTGGATTTTTATATTCTACGTCCCTTTAGATGAAGGAGGAGGTACTTGAGCTTCGTAAATAATTCCTGGATGTTTTCAAAATTCCTCATATCTAAGGAATTTATCTCGAAATAAAGCATATGGCCTCTCATTTCGTCATGTTTTCCAAAGAGATCATCCAACTTTGTCCAAATCTCATCTAGTGTGGTACAAGCTTCAATGTGAAAAAAAATCTCGAGAGACATAGACACAGAGAGGAAGTTGTAAGCCTCATCCATGTGGTTTAGATACCTATTCTTCTCGATAGCATAGGTTCGATCAACCTCTGTAGCCATGGTAATCAGGTACAAGCCTCTGCATCTGAGTTGATGCAAAATTTGTAGCTTCCACTCGAAGTAGTTATTAGGTATGAGAAGTATTGTCGACAAATAATCCATCTTTTTTGAATGCATCTCCCTTATGGAAATACAAATAAGATACTTGTGTGCCTTGATCCTAGCAACTTGTGGGCTCTGATACCATGTAGAATTGTGGTGAAACCTGCACATAGAATCTAGCTAACAACAATTCATACAAAGCTTGCAAATTGAGAGAAGGAGAGAAGAGATGAGAGAAAATAATCAATATAATTGTATTCATTGTATGAGAGAATGATTAATTACACATGATATACTCTACATGGCTAAGTAAAGTCGCCAAAGTAGTGATCTAGAGAGATCTAGACACTCGCTGACATAAACCAAAGTAATCAGCCACATTGTCCTAGTTAATTGATCCACATGATCATTAGTTAATTGAGTCACACGTGTGGAAGTGAGAGAAACACATGCAATTGTTGGTGATAAAAATGAGGTTTCCATTTATGAGTGACTTCCACTAGTCTAACTAAGTGTAACTAACTCTAAAATGAAGAGGAGCGCCTTATTTTGTAGGGGAATATTCTCTAGAGAGATTATTCTCATATAAGGAAGCGTTCTCAACATTAGACTATCAACCTTAGGAAAATAATTACCTAGGTGAGTGTGTAATATCTCCAACACCCATGAACAATGAGATCATGAGATGCCCTATGAAATGGAGTCGCTTGGGAAGAAGTGAAATTCAGGTTAAATCAAAAGACTTTATTGCTACTCGTAGTATGACTTTAGATGAGCAAATAGAAAGAATAAACAAAAAATTAGAAGATGTAGAAATGATATTGAAAAAAGAAAAGGAAGATAAGACTATAGATGAAGAAGAAAGATATAAAGAGGAACAATAACAAAGGATTAAGGTTGATCAAGGTAGAGAAAAAATAAGAAGAGAAGCTATACTAAGAGGCTAAGAGACTTAGGAAAGAAAAAGAACAGAAACCAAAAGAAGTATAAATGGATGAGAAAGAAAGACTAGAAGCTAAAGAAAAAACAAGATTAGAATATGAAGCAATGAAGAAAGAAGAAGAATATAAATATGAACAAGACAAAAGTGCTAAAATGGAAAATGAAAAAGATGAGATAGCAAGAAACACAAGGGATCAAGAACAACAAGTTAATATACAACCCCTAGAATAATCAACATAACAAGTTAATGCACCTCCAAGTAGTTTTATTGACTTGAATATGGAATATGTGGTCATCCCAAAACAAAATACATGTAAAGGTAACTAAATACAAGATAAAGGAACATAAATGGAACAAATAACTACTCCTAGTATCTTAGACAACACCTTATCTTGGGGAGACCAAAATATCCCAAACCCAATTGAATATGTTGTTGTTTTAGAACTAATAGAATATAATAAGAGGAGGCGGGTTATTTCCAACAAACTCAAAGAACAAAAAGAGTAGAATTAGATAACATAAACCGATGCATAACAAAGGAAAATATTCATAATAAAGATAGATTTGAATCAATAGATATTTAGAATTTAGAGAAGAAAATATATTTATTAGAGAATCAAGTTAGACATTATAAAACATCTCAAGGGTTGGTCTCAATTTTTTAGAAGATGTTTTGGAAGAGGATCAAATCATATACAAATTAAAATGGATTTTTACACCAAAGCTTTCCAATTATAGGATTTAAGTTTGAAACTTTCCATTTTGTACAAAGAAAACTTGATTTGGAAAGAAAAACATAGAAAGAATTAAGACTAAATAAAAATTTCAAGAAAATTTAAAGGAAAAGGGGCCACAAGGTTCATTAGATAAGGCTATTAAACAAGTCTAAAATATATGCAATTGAACAAGATATAGGATATCGGAGTAGAATTGTATATGAATCCCCAAAAAAAAAGTGGAATATGAATGATTGGAATGTATAATAATTTGAGACTTCATAGAGGATACAATTTCTCAATGCAAATTGCCTTCACTTGGCTCTTTAGAGAGTTTTTATCTAGCAAACCAAGTGATCCAAAAATTTGAAGACATGATAAAACAACACGAAGTAGAAATTTGAAGTGTATCATCCATAGACAAGGGAAATCTCCAAAATTTATTCAGAGATAAAGTGAGAAACACAACTCAATTAAAATATATTTTTCCAAAAATAGACAAATATATTAAAAAGGTTGTTACCAATTTTAAAGGATCCTTGGAAACAACATACTTTTCCACACAATGATTTATGTAATATGCCTTTTGAAAAGTGGGAAAAGTATGATAGGGAAGTAGTTAGAGAATCAACCCCTATTTCACTTAAGGGTTGAGTCAAAGTGGTTATTATAACCAAATTTTGGACAATGTATAAATAACATAATTTAATAATTTAGAAGGTATTTTTGATAGTATGGTTTTTGAGGTGATATTATAAGAGAATTTTTTCTACTAGATTGATTAATGAAGAAGATAGTCATTGGCCAAACCATTTTTTACTAAAGGAGATTATTTATGCAAGTCGAGTGTTGTTGTAACACACCCCACCCCCTAATCACCACATAGGCTAGTGGAAAGTTCAGTTTTCCTCCTCTTCTCGAGGCAAGTATTTGGATTCATCAATCACTTAAGTGGAGACTTTTGTTATCACAATATATACTACATTAACTCTTATAAATCTCAACAAATATTCTCCATAGAGTTTTTAAGGATATCCAGTGACTTAGAGAGCCTCTAATGAATGGTCAACATTACTCCTCGCCATTAGATCAATGATCTATAGGCTATTCAGACTCATTCCCGTCGGAATGCTCAATTTCTAAGGTCAACATTCTCTTTGATGGCATCATATAGATAGATCATCCTCAGGGACCCAATGGTCCTCAGACACGGGATTCAAAGGCCATGATTACATTGAAGCCTCTACCTACTCCACAATTACTCTCCACTTATATGCCTATCCTGCATGCTAACAAATAGGATCCATGGAACCCACAACTGAGATTAAATCTCTCCCACACATCCATCAACAATTCACCTCCATTCTTGGAGTCCCTCCCCATCGGAGTATTTATGCTCTAGTGTTAGAAACCACTCCGACCACACATGCTTTGACGGATGAAACGATTCACATTTATTTCATCCAACATATACTTCAGGGGTCACAAATGCTCGCTAGTTAAGGTACCTGAACCCTCCTCCTCAGAGCCATTCACATAAAATCCAATGGTTGATATCCCACTAGGCATATCCCACAAGATCAACAACCCTTAGACTCCCAAGTCATCGAGCTTCTTTGTAATTTCTTGTACATGCCTCTGATAGCCTTCCCTCTAACAAAATTACGACCCATATCAACAGTCTAAGACTCAACAATGCACTCTTTGATAGATCAAGGAATATCATTGAGTCATAGCTCTCCCCGCTAGAGTCCCAACACAACCGAGTACTAGGCTATTCTGACGACTACATTCTCTAACCAATGTTCGATATTTTATAGCTAAGCCGATCCAACGGCTGCAAATCCTTATGGCTTAAAACACTATTTTTCTTCATTGGGCCAGTATGAATAAGGACCTAACCATTTCAAGGTTCCTCCACTATTCTTCACTAAGGTTCTACTAGACCTTCAAGAGTTTAAGGATCTAGATTTAAACCATCTAATGAATTCCATTGGTACTTGGATGAGTATTTGCATGTTCTACAAGATTTCCATCTAACAAAGGTGACCTTCATAGGGCTTACTAAACACTAGGGCACTCCTATCACTTTTCAAATGAATATTTTGTCCATATCCTGTAAAATTTCCTCTCAAGAGTAAGGGTTTCCACATAATTGATGCTCTTGGATTCTACACAGAGATTATCCTCAATCATTAAGACATATCCTCTCCTAGTTCCAGGGTCAATATTTTCTTCATATCTTACAATATTTCCATTAAAAGACTTGCAGTCTTCACAAAAATACACCCTACCCTCATACTTCTCTCTTGGATTCATAAGTCTAACAAGTTCTCTAATGGGAAAAAAACATAAGTACTCCATTTTACTTAGGAATTTAGTCATACCTTACATACATTCATGTTCCTATTTGACCCATGAATAACAGATTCACATCAAAAATATTGACTTAAAAACACTTATCTGTTCAGTGACTCTCAACAACCAACTGAATGAGAGAGGATGCCTTTCCTCCCAACCTTAGGATATTCTACAGAGTACCTTCCTACAACATGCCACCCCCATGCCAAGCCATGATATCACAAGGGGAATGCTTCAGCTCATTCTCATACTTAGAATGCTCTAGGAAGGTTAATCTCTTTCCTCCACTGATAGTAGCATAAGTTTTTCTCTTCCTACTAATCTCAAGACTTCCATAGGTTTATTAGGTATTCTCCCAACTATATTTCCTTTTCACAAGGATTCCCTTCTATGTTATACAATTCCTCTACACAATCCCTTACCAGTGTTGGTTTCTTTCCAGCACGTACCAAGATGTATTCCTCTTTTTCTCCAGTTTGGATCTAGGTCTTATCTATTCCAAGGTGATCAATAATATTTTGGGCAAGCTTTCTATTTTCTTCAAGAACGGATTTCCAATTTCTACTACTATTTATATATGTGCCAAGGAATACCTATATTCATTGCACCATCTATTCATGATTTTGGTACCCACTCTCTCTTCCTCAAATTATTCTCTTAGGTTGATTTAGTTTGTGTCTTCCCAACTGTTGCCACAAGTTATTTTCATCCTCTGTGTGTATCTCAAGTTTTCTTCTCTCTCTTCTCTCCTATGCACCTGTGTTCCTTCTCCTTCTCTTTTATTTATGTACAACTAGTGATGTTTTCCACCTTTGGCCTCTTCTTCCACCCAATCCTTGGGACTCCAGTGGCTTCTATCAGAAGTGATCTCTAGTCAAGGATCCAAATTTGAAGGGGCAATCCAAGGGATGTCCTTCTGTCAAGTTTTCAGTTGACCCTTTCCTCTTCAAGATATCAGGTTTGTTAGTAGTTATAACTACTTCAATCATTGACCCAAATTACCATAAGTGGCCATGTGGCTCCATGCAGGTTCAAGTACACTAGTAGGTGTGTATTTATTTCTTGCAATTTATATGTCAGCTTGCTAAGAAATCTTTCTATTTTATTCACTGAAACACTTCAACTCCACCACATTGACCCACTTCATTAATTCCCTACCTGTGATATCATGGCCATTACTCAAGGATTTTTCTTCTTAGTCAGTTGTCTGATGTTTTTGATTAATCAAAACATAATTATGGGCTTCATAATTACATTATATGAAGTATTATCTTAATTACAGTCATGGGGGGAAACATGGTGTTACATTCCCCTCCCCCTTAAAGAAACACCATCCTTGGTATTTAAATCATCATATATATATATAATTATACAAAAAAAAATGGGTATGTCAATATCATGGCATCCTCCAGCTCCTAGGTAGCCTCATCGGCTCCAAAGTGCTTCCATTGCACCTTGACCTGCATGATGGATCAGTTCTGGAGCAATTTTTCCCTCTTGTATAGGATGCATTGAGGTTCGGCATGGAATTTTCCCTTTGGTTCCACCTGTATCATAGTCCAATTGATAAAATTATTATAATCATGAACATATTTCTTTAATAAAGATACATGGAGCACATTATGAACTCTAATAGTGGGTGATAAGGCAAGTCGATATGCTACTGGTCCCACTCTTTCCAAGACTTCAAATGGTCCACAACATTGAGGTGTTAGCTTAGAATAATTCCCCATTCTCAGGGAACTTCTTGTGGGCTTCACCTTGAGATACACATGATCTCCCACCTTGAACTCTT
>SNQJ01S0070226.1:0-16339 GCA_010110895.2 Picea sitchensis | reverse complement strand
GATGAACTTGTGGAGTCGCCAGATAGATGATTACAACCAACTGAAAATGTCTAATCTTTGTCTATCATCAAATATCAACTCTGTGTCGTATCCCAGGAAAGCAGAGCTTGAAATTCGTCTCCCCGACAACAACGCCAATTTGTTATCACTCCAAGGAACTCCTTAGGGTTGTAGGCTAAGGATGCTTGGTAACTTAGAAATAATATTTTTTTATGTGTTTGGGACAATGGGGTCTTTAATGATTCAATGAAATAAACAACTCATCACACATCTAAAGAAGCAGTGCTTTCAGAAAACAATAATCAGATCAAATAATTTGAAGGGGGGATGAAGAACACTATTCTTGCTTGCCAAATACAAATGAATGTAGGGTTGAATACAAGATAGGGAGGAATCCTTTAATTTCAAGTCTATCAGCCCAATAAAGAGATAATAATCTTTATGAACTAAAATAAATTGAAACAAAGTACAGAAAATGAGAGATGGACAATTCTTATATTGAAAACGAAAGGAAACTGAACTTTATTTCTACAAAAATATTCTATACAGTGGCATAAAAGTATCTCCCAGTTTGAACCCTTATCTCATATCAAAAATAGGCATTTATAACCTCTTACAATCGGTTTTACAGATCCTAAAAACATGGATCTGTATTTAATAAAAGAAATTCAAATCTAACTAAACAACTTGAAGATAAAGACTTAACAACTAAACTTAGCATGCGAATTGTCTTCAATCTCAACATTCGCCATCTGCATCCTTTAGCTCCTAGAATCTGTGATGTGATGAAATGTGGCAAGACACCTGTCTTGACAGTTGGGTTTCTCCAACGTTCCTAGTCGATATTTGAGGAAGTTTGTTTTACATGTGGTTTCCAAAATTTCCTCAAATCTCTGATGTCGAACCCTTTGCAAGCAATTTTCATTCCCTTGATACTCTGGAACTCCTTCATAACCCGTGATAAATGGCATGTTCTGTCCTTGGCTTCAAAAATGCTTTTCCAACTTTCAACAGCTAACTCGTTTTATATTTCGCTGGTTAGCTGGTGAAAGTGTTGCCTTTCACCAGCTAACGGGTCATAAAATATTGCTTTGCACTGGTGAAAGCCCTGACTGTGCCCAAATTAGTTTTCACCTTCAAAATTGTGATTCCATAAAAAATTCAATGTGTTTCTGATTTCTCTCCTTGCATGTTAACAACCACTTGAGCAAGTACCTTCAAATATGGATGGGATTTTTTCTTTTGTTTTTGTTTCAATCTTCTTATTTGCCTTTTAAGGCGTTTGGCAAGCCACCATAGAATATTGTACTCTTTGGTGAGTTTCTGCTTTCTTTTCTTCTCTTTAACACTTTCCCGAGCCAGTCTCTCAAACGCAGCGTTGGTTTTTGCGAAGTTATCAGACAACTTCTTATACCTTTCTTTGATTACCCATTCCAAAACCTCTTGCTGAGCGATTACCTCTTTCAGATTCTTGATTTTCTGAGATTTCTTTGACTTAGAGATTTTTTATGTTTCTCCTTCCTCTGTATGAGCGAAGGTCTCATAATTCTGTGCAAACTCAGTTGACTGCTCAGGACTCTTGGTGACAGGGCTCTCATCTTGTAGCTCTGGTTCTGAGTCTGTGTAGGGCAGATTTAATAGGTTTGTTCTCTTTTCTGTAGACTGCTCTATTGGTTGTTTTGTAGTGGTTTCAAAGTTTAACCTTTTCTTCGACCTGTGGGATTTTACTCCAGAAATTCTATCCTCTGGAGGTCCTGGCAGAGTCCTCCTCCTCCTCGAACTGCTTTGAGGAGTCAACTATTTCTTTCCACCTTTCCCCTGTTCATTTACAGGCTGGGTCTGTGTTTCAAAACCCTCCCAAAATAAGAAATGTTGCCAGCTCCTTCCCTTCTTCCTTAATTCCTCCAAAATGATCAATTTAATAAGGCCAAAGTGGCACAGAGTACTCTTCATGCTCAGTGGTTGAGCCATGATCTTCTTACAGACCTTAGTTAAACTTTTATGTAAGAAAAAGGGTAAATTGAGGAGCGTTTTACCTGTAAAATGGTCCAGGAGATTAAAATGATACATCATGAGTTTTTCATACCTTCCCTCCGATGTGATGTAGATTTGGATGCCCTTAAACAGCTCTTGCCACTCCTCTTCTAGATAGGAAACCAGCATGCTCTTCTTCCATGCGTTGTGCTTGAACTCTTCCTTTAAATAAATCCTGAAGTTTAAGTTTTTGGTGGCAGTGGTTTTGAACCAACTCTAACCTGTCCTCGGTAGGCTGGTCACTGCAGCAATGGTAGCTTCATCTACTAAGATATCCAAGGACCCAACATGAGTTGTATTCTCGTCGAAATTTTTGGCAAAAGCTTCTGTTGTCGACTGGTGGCAACCGTTCTGCAGTCTCTCAACAAATTCAATGCACCTTGCGTTTGAGAAATGTTTCTGGACTTCGGGATGTGTCTGTAAAAAAGATAGGTTGTCCAACTCTTTTCTGAGTAGAGAACCATTGCGTCTCCTTGCCATTTGCAGTTTAAAAACCCTAACAATTATGTATACCAACACAGCAACTGTTATTCGAGCCTAGGTCTTGCGCTGTTGAAAGCACTCGACTCTGTTCTTTCCACATTAGAAACTTAACAAACATTTGTGAACGATGTGTGATAGGGAAGAAATGATATGATTTGATGTTGTCAGCCATGTGGTACAGCTTCTGTACCCGCGCTAACAGATTTGAACTTGCCATCCCCGGCGCCATGATTGTGGAGCATGAGTTTCTGAACCGGATCCGATTTGTAATCCGACTTGGACGTGGAACTTGAGTTTTCATGATTATCCACTTTCACCAGCGCGTCTTTCTTGATTGCATGACATGAGCTTGATCGCATCATCATTTGATTTTGAAACATGGATAAGCGCACGTGATTCCCGCTTTCTCTAGCCAACGGCTCGTGGAAAATGCCCCTTAGCTGTTGAAACTTACTGTTTTCACTAGCGCGCAATCCGCTTTCACCAGCGCGCAATCCTGTGGAAAATGCCCCTTAGCTGTTGAAAGTCTTCACTTTCACTAGCGCACGATCCCGTAAGAACTACTCCGTAGCTGTTGAAACTCTTCACTTTCACCAGCGCACAACCCGTGACAATGCTTCTTTGGATGTTTTGAAAATCAACACTTTCACGAGCGCACAGACCTATGAGAGACGCCCCTTAGCTATTGAAAGTCGCCACTTTCACCAACTAACACTCATCTTTTGAACACACGTTAGCTGTTGAAAGCAATTTTATGAAAATTTTAAAGAGAAGACCTTTATGGGTCATCTTATTTCTAAGACAAAAATCAAAACCTAAGTTTTGCAGCTAGAAAAACTCAAAAATAATTTGAGAAAACTACCAATAGCCATGCTATCCACCCCAAAATGCGACCAAAGGGACGGGTTCATTTTGGGAGTTAACAATCACCATTCAGATTCAGTAATTGACCGAGTGTGTTTTACTACAACTAGATTAATCTCTTTCTTGTTTCAATTACATTTAGACCGAGGGTAACATCCCTAAGGGCTTCCACCTTGGATGAATTAAATTAATTTTCATTTTCATTACATTCAATAAGGGTCACAACCCTAAGGGCTTCCATGTTGTTTGAATTAGATTATCTCGTTGTTATTTATTTCAATTGTTTATTTCCCTTAGAATTGGTGACTCTATGGAAAGATATCTATAACCTTTCATGTGATCATTTCCTCTTACTACAACTTCCTAGCTAGAACAATGATTGAATTATTTTCCCTTGCATATATAGTGCATGACATTTCACAAGTTCCAAAAAAAAATTGGATTGATAATTGAATGAATAGTATTTATAACTGTCTTTCTAAGGAATTAGAAAGGTAATAAAAAATCTCTTCATTTTTTGCGTCGTTATTGGGGAATTGTCAACAATGCAACTTATTTCTCTCCTATATCTAGAAGCATTTGTTTTCATTTTTATGATTTTATTTTTATTTTGATTCATGATTATTAGTTTTGGTTAAAATAGGATGTTTTTCAAAATATCATGAGAAGAAGTAGAGACCCAAAAGGATGACTCAATATTTCTGCAAAGAACCCCCCACAAACTAACCTTGCAGGGAAACAAAATCCAGGAGGAGAGGGATCCAACTAGCCAAGTTATTTGATGCCAATAGCTAGTTCCCTAGCTAAAAATAAGCCTAAACATCCCTTTGCAAAATCATCACATACAACACCGATTGCATCCTTTGTACAAGAAGAAATATGATTCTTTGAGGATTCTCCAACATACAAACAACCTCACCACAACATTGGAATACCTCACGATCCAATTAGTCCTATAGAGTTTTGAGGGAAGCATGAGGACAATTTCCTATGGTTTATAAGATAAATGGTAGAAGAAACAAACCAAGAAGTAAAAACAAAAGTCATCACATTCGATTTTTCAATCTGAAATCTAGATGGGGTGACTCAAATGAAGAATATTCCACACTTTGCATAACCAAAATTTCATGGTTTGGCTATTGAGGATCCAAACACATTTTAATTTTAATTTCATGTCCTTTGTAGAATATATGATTGCATTTATGATGCTCATAAGATAAATCTCTTTTTGGACACCTTGAATAATGATTCCCTCTAATGGTTCATGGGACTCAACGAGAACCACATTACCACATGGGAACAGATGAGAAAGGTGTTCCTTGAAAAATACTAGGACATATAAGCCATGGACATGTATATTATATGTCATGATCATAACATAGGGCTATTCAGGGCTGAAGAGAAAGTGTGGAGAATTTTCAAGTTGCAGGATGGACACTGCAAATAGAGGAGCTACATGGGTTCGATGAGGAGATTGCTCGGGATTTTTCACTCAGTTTGCAAGAAAATAGGGCTTGAGTTCGCGGATTAGTAGTAACCATGAATGAATGGGAAATATCTGCAGTGACATGGATACCACAGGAGGGAGAATGTTGGCTTTCTTGAAAATTTCCATTGCCTAATGTGAGAGATGAATTTATGTAAGAAGGAGAAGAATTGATGATAAAAGGGAGTGGTTTTTATAGAAACTCCCTTCCTCCAACCTAAAAAAAATTTGCATATCATATCCATAAATACCTCACCTATGAAAGGCACCACAAATTCATTTTATGGTATCACGTAAAGCTCCTAAACCATGTTTGACACCAAAGGTTATTCAATATCCCCTTATTCCTCTGGAAATTACTACAGTAAATGGCCCACAGTGTGCGAAAGGCCAAGTGGCCACGAGGTTGTCTCTCACACTATGGGCTCATTAAGCTTCTGGTGATGCATGCACTTGAGAAAACAGGTCATGCATGGGGGGACATTTTGAGTCTTTCTCCACCAGTGGAAGAAACTGAAGAGGAAAGAAATACAAAATTTGTTGAGTTGCATGAGATTGAAACCTCGGGGCCAAAACGACCTACATTAGAAGAAGAGATACATCAAGGCCAACCCATGAAGAAGAGAAAGGCCAGAGCATTGCAAGAAGTGTAAATTCCAAAGAAAATAAGGACAAGAGCCTTGACCAAATAAAAAGTCATTGCTGCAACAAAAGAACTAGCAGAGGAAGTGGTAATTGAGGAAGTAAACCTTGGTGCAACACAAGAAATAGTAGGGGAAATGGAAATTGAGGAGGCAAACCATGCTATAACAGAAGAACCATCAAGGGAAATAGAAATTGAGGAAGTAAACCCTGCTACAACACAAGAACTAGCAGAGGTTGAAGAAGTAAATCCTGTTGCAACACAAGAACTAACACAGGAAGTGGAAATTGAGGAAACAAACCCTATTGCAACACAAGAACTATCATGGGTTGAAGAAATAAACCCGGTTGCAACACCAAAACCAATATAAGAGGGTGAAAATATCACTGCAACATAGGAGTTGGCAAAGAATATGAGAAGAAAACATTATGCAACATCAAAGAATGCTACACCATTCAAGAAGAAAATTCTCAAGTAGAGAGGGAAACAACGTATTCTAGGTAATCTCTTAAGACCATTTCACTCTACCCTTATGTAGTCGAATTTTAATTTAAAAAAATGAATCAAAAATTGCAAAGGACAATGAAGAGGTAGAAATCCAAATTAAAAGGAGTCCAAAAGGGTCTTGATTGCCTTTCCTAAGTGTTTGATTTTAGCCAAAATTTTTGTGATAAACTGGAGGAGTGGCTTGCTAAATCATTCTTGGAGGTAGAAATTGATGGAAAAGATGTAGCATCTCTCGAAAGAAGGGATGTTGAGACCCAAACCAAGGAGGTATTTACCAGAGACCAAGAAAACCAAACATAGGAGGTAATTCCTCCTGAGAAGATGAAAAAGGGAACCCAAAATGAGAGGATTGTGACCCAAGACCAAGGATCCTAAACAGAGGAGGTAAAACCCCCTGAATAGATACATGAGGAAACCCAAACAAAGGGGCCATGTGTGAAAGGTGTTGGGATTCAAACATACATTGAGGGTGACTTCTAGCTAAGGGCCAACCTAGCCAAGTGGAAAAACATGGTTGAAGCCTATGAAAAAGGAAAAGTCCCTCTGGAATAATGTATACAGACCATATATAACCTAAGGCAGAGATGGTTTGATCAACTAACAATCCATATATGAAAATGGGAATTATGGAGGAAGGATATAAATAGGGCCTTTGAGATACAAGCCCAGATAAAAATTCTTAGGGAAGGAAAAAAGAAGATGAGCTCACTTTTGGGATCCATCCTCAGCTGTAGAAGACCTTCCCCTGTCTATTCAGTATTATTGAATGAGAGACACTTCATGTTTCAGTTTAGATTAGTGGTAACACAAAGGCCCTACAAGGTGACCTCTCTAGAAACCTTGTTAAAGGTGTATTATGAGAGCTGCAAGGAAGATCTAGACATGTTGTGTAAACTTTATGAGTACAACCTTCTTCTATATTTTGACCCATAATGGAACCCAACTCATTTTGTGGGAGACATACATCTAAGGGCCTTCACATCATTTATGAGAAATCATGTCCAACGGAAGAATTCCATGAATGTTTCCCAACAAAATGAAAATTTCATCCTCTGGATTAGAAAAGAATTCCTTGATCCCAATATTGTTCTTATCTCACATTATGCATTGGTTAATTCGTAGACACATGCACCCTTCATGACTAGTAGCAAAGAAGAATCCATCTATGAGTGCATCCAACACATAAAATCTTTGATGTGATATGCCTTACAGGGAAGTATATAGAGATAGGAACAAGCCACAATGGAGATGAGGTAGTGAGATGCCTTCAATTATCACAATTTTATAGTGGCACTAAAATGGTTAAGAAAATACATTCACTACATGAAGTCATGTGGAAACAAATGGGTAGGGTTGAGATTTCATTACACTTTAATTTTGTGTCCCCAACCAGAATACCAAAATGATTATGGTTTGTGCAAAAAGGAGGAAGAATGTTGTTTGCAAATAATTATAGAGAATGGGGGGTACTTCTCAACATTTGACAAGGGACATTGAGACTTTAGCCTCAACAATATTCATTATAGTTCTTCCATGTAAATTTAGACTAATAAACTAGGTTGCATGAGGAAATGAAACACTTTTGGTAGGGGTGAGATGATGGGTGTCAAAAATACCATCGTTTTCACACCTTTTACCTTGCCTTTTGTACCACTTTCTCCCATCCTCATAGATTAACTTCGAGCATAATGATATATTTTTCCTCAGGTATGCATCTTCACAGCTTATTTCATTTTAAGTAGTTTTTCTAGTGTAATTTGGGAAAGCTGACCTTTTATGCTCACTAATGATAGAATGATAAGATCTTGTTCCGGGAAAATATTCAGGTACTGAATTTAATGACCAAAATACTTAAAATATCATATCAGAACATAAGTACACACCATGTACAGAATGTGAGTGTGGATCACAAATCCAATATAGATTAGTTACACAATAAATCCTTAAATAATAGGACAACCTCCTCCACATAACCAAATACATTCATACATCACAATTCACCTCTCACAATAATGAATACATGATCTCTATATATACCTATTCACACACTACACATGAATCCCCTTTACTATTAGGCCGACCCTATTACACATATATTTACACATTACATGTACATTTAACCCCATATGTGCCCCCCTTTGGGGTCATATCATATACATTTATCCCTATATATTCCCTCCTTGGGTCATAAGAAAGTACCCTCCTTCAAAAATGTGTATCCTCAAAGCTTCACAATTAAAGGCTTCACATGTGATAAAACCAAGTAATACGTTTTTCTTATGTTCATGCTTTCTTCTTTCCATTGATGATGATCCATCCATCCAAAATCAATTATTTCCAGTCGTAATCCTTGGTGGCTAGTTGTTGGATAATTTTCTTTCCCTTGATTCCATGTATTGTTGTTGAATCTTTTCCAATTTGTATTTTTGTTGGTCTCTGATAATAGATTTTTTAAGAGTGGTTTTGTGATGCCTTGATCCATGGATATTGACAAGAATTCCATATTCTTCTTTGATAATGATGATATCGACCTTCTTGTCTTCCTTGGAATATTTCCTGGTAATAGGGTGTTGGTATGGTTTCACATTTAATGGTTTTTCTTCACTCTACACACCCATTTCATCTATCTTATTTTAAGAGACAATGACATCCTTGATCATCTTTGCTTGGTATTTGATTACTCTATCCTTGGAGATAATACCATCATATTTGGCATGTACATCCTCTAGATGGAGTTCAACTTCTTCAAGTATCTTCTGTTGACCTTCTTGAATATTGTCTTCTTTCTCCTTTTGAAGCTTCCATGTGAACCCATCTATCAAATTCGGATGCCCTTCTTCAATTATGGCTTGCATTTCTGATTTTACCTAATCAATATTTAAGGATTCCTCAACCTTCTTGCAAATTTCCTCTTCCATTATTTTGGTAGATTCTTCATCCAAGATCTTTGTTTCTTCTTGATTTTGATAATTCTTCTTCCCATCTTTCAATATTCTAACCTTGTTCAATAGTTTTTTACTATGGTTTCGTAATCTACATATCTCTTCATCTTTCTTTTTCAAATATTCCCTTAAATCATCATTTTCCCATTTTGTTTTGCTACTCTTTTCTTTATTTAATTTATTAACCTCCTTAATTAGTGATTCATTAAGGGATTGCATCTTGGTGAACTCATGGTTTTTCTTTGTAATATATTTTCTTATCTCTTCATTATCCTTTTTCAATTAGGAGACATTTTCTTTTGATTCCTTTAACTCCTCTTCAATTTTACACATCTCATTCTTTTATCCTTGATCCATTTATTTGAGAAGAGTTCTTCAAAATTTTCCCACGTGGTGTGGAATCTAGTATCTTCATCAAGGATATTCCACCACTTAGAATCTGCCCCCAAAAAACTAAGAGATTCCTCAAAAGGACTAAAACCTTTATTCTTTACCATCCTCAACCATTCTTTAGAATTTATTTCAGTTATATTCATCTCCACTAAGGTAGGTATTGCCATTGATTCTTAATTGAGGTATAACCCAAACTTCAACTTACAAACTCAATATATTAGGAATAATTATCTCAAATAATTATAATCCTTGTTCCAATATAATATTCTATGTCTTCTCTTTCCAATGGCTTTTGAATCATCTCAATTATACATTCCAATCAAAAGTTATGATAGTTTTGAGTGAGCATACCTTTGAAACCCTGATTTAGCATATGTCCTCCTAGCTGACCTTCCTTCTGATGTATTTATGAAATTTAGGCCCTTATGTGTCAGAAATTTTGACCTGTAGTACTCTGAAATGTATTCTCTACAATTCCATAGGTCTAACCTAAATTGGGTGTGCCAGATGAAAGTTATGGTAACTTTCTCAAACCTTGATGAATTTTTGCCTATTCTGGAGAGAGAACTTGTACATAATTCCATGTGCCCAATATTTTCTATGTGATTACGAAACTCTCACCCAAAATGATAAGAATTGTACAGTTTCCAATGCAATTGGTCTCATAGAATTTGGATCCTCTATGAAGAATATATGATTGTTTTACCTAGAACACTTGTTTGAGACTAGTTAGAGGACTACTCGGAAACCCTATATTTCATAGGGTGTATCTCCAAAATTACAATGAACCATAAGCTAATATTATTACCAAAACTACTCTGATATATATTTTAAATATCCTCCATTTTTTTTTTCTGAAGTGGCCCCAAAAAAATGTTGCAGTGAAAATTTCACGATGACTTTCTTGAGGAAGAAAAACCATAGGATCAATGCTCTGGTACCAATTGTAATGACCGAAATGCTTAAAATATCTTATCAGAAAAGAAGTACACACTATGTATAGAATTTGAGTGTGGAGCACAACTCCAATATAGATAAGTTACACAATAACTTCTTAAAGAATAATATAACCTCCTCCACATAACCAAATGCATTCATACATCACAATTCACCTCTCACAATAATGACTATCCACACACTACACATGAAGCCCCTTTAGTATTAGGCCTACCCTATTACACATATATTTACACATCAAATGTACATTTAGCCCCATATATGCCTCCCTTTGGTGTCATATCATATACATTTATCCTTATATATTCCCCCCTTGGGTCATAAAACTGCAAAAGAGTTGTTGTAACACCATGATGTTTCTGCAACACCCCTCATGTCGATTGCTACGACACCATCAACCTTGTCGGGTTGTTGTTGCAACACACTTTCTAGTTGTTGCAACAAAATTTTTGGTTGCAACAACACCAGTGGCTGCACCATAATTTTTTTGTTGTTGTAACAATAGTTGCTACAAGACAAATCTCATTGGCTATAACACCAATAGAATTATTGGTGTACCACTCGTTGCCACTTTTGTTGGAACCCCACCACCACAAGCAACCAAAAATCACATCCTAACAACTACGATTGATGATGTGGCTTCCATATTCAACAGTAAGCACATCATTCTAGGAAGTACGGATGGACAATTGGGCCACCATTGTGAATAGTTGGAAGACAAACATGTTTTTGGAAAAGGACAAAACACACAACAGAGGTTGCAGATCAATGACAACTGAAGGAATCACTTCAACAGATTGTTGTCAGTAATGAATATGTTGGGTCAGAGGACAAACCACTTTACCTATCTTAGTTAGGATATCAAACGAAATTGAGAACAACCTGAGGATCATAGATCCCTGTGGTCATCCTCAACTCTTTTTTCTAATAAAAGAGTGATGTAAATTTTTATATGAACCCAAATTGATTTGAGAAAGGGGATCAATGAATGTAATTTAAATTATTCTCTCCTAATAATAAAATCATTGTTTTCTTTCATGTGCAATTCTTCTGTGTTCATGATTATCATAAGTAGGCATGTGATTGAAGGACTTTACTAGTGCCTCGTCTAGGGAAGTAGGGCCTCCTCCTTTGTCAAGTATTGTTGTACTATTTATTGTAGTGTAGATTTAGTTGATTCTATGATTAATTTATAGATTTCTTATGTATTTGGTTATGGTTTATATCTTGTTGCAACACTAGGATACTAAGTTTCAGTCTGCTTCTTTACTATTTGTCTAATTTATTTCTCAATATAATTATGTGTGCTTCTAATTAATTAGTAGAATATCGAGATAATTTATGTAGATCTATTTTAATTGGAAGATTGAAACGAAGATAATATTTCTTGGCACGATCACCATTCATATTCAATAGTCGACCAAGTGTGTTTTTTTGCAACTTGATTAATCTCTTGCTTATTTCCATTACATTCAGACCAAGAGTCACAACCCTATGGGCTTCCATGCTAGCTAAATTAGATTAGATTTCATTTTCATTACATTCAATGAGGGTCACATCCCTAAGGGATTCCATGCTAGTTGAATCATATTGTCTTGTTGTTATTTCTTTCACTAGTTTATTTCCCTTAGAATCAGTGACTCTGTCGAAAGATATATCTACCCTTTCATCTGATCATTTAATCTTACTGCAACTTCCTAACTAGAATAGTGATTGAATGATTTTCCCTGACATATGCAGTGCATGATAGTTCACAAGTTACAAACAAATTCCGGATTGATAGTTAAATCTATTGTCTTTCTAACTATCTTTCTAAAGAATTAGAAAGTTAATTAAAAAGCCCATCATTCTCATTACTTTTCTACTCAATCTAGAGCATTATTTGTAAAAAAATGATCTATCAAGAGGAGCTATAAAGTGGTCACAAAGTTTGGCATAATTTCTCTTAGACTTATTTTCCCACATGGCTTGGAAGTATACTTTCATTGATGTTTCTTCCATATTCTAGTTCCAATTCAACTTTGGGAAAGGGTTACTAGCACAAATTACATCGATCACTAAAGAAACCAAATTACATTGATAACCAATGAGCACTAAAGAAACTATAATCGGGATTCTAAGACAAAAAAGTACAATCCTCACTGCAACTATTTAACAAAGTATGCAATTTGCTCACAACTCAAAGGTGAGAATGATTTCCAATATAAAATTATGCACATAAGCCTTATCTTATAGAGAAAGATTTCAAATCTTGATCAATAATGAGATTACACATTGGTAGATTTGGTAATATTTGGCCACTCTATTTAGACGTGACATCCGAGTTGCCAACCACCTAAACATCCAATGCACGCTAATGAACTCAATGACTATTAGAAATGTCTTTTAATTTTGGTCGTAGCTATGATCAAACTTTATTTTTCATGAAACATTAAATATGAAGTGATAAATATGTAAAGTGATCAATGATGTCTGAAACTTTAGAGAGAACATTTAAAAGTTATATTGGAAAAGCTTGAATCAACTTTGATGCATTATTTTTCGAAAGTCGTGTTTTTTTTCTTTGTTTTTTTTTTTTCTTTGGGCAAAATCCAATTACTTAAATTAGACTTTACTTTATTGGGAAAAAAATATACTTCCATCAAAGTATATTTTTGTTCTGATTTAAAAGACTTGACATTGTGGCGATGCTATCGTACTAGTTTCCATCATAGCACTTTTCAATTTTCAATCAGAGTCAAAAGTGTCATTTTATTCCATTCTCACTTCAGCCTTGGAGTAGTTTTAAACTTTCATCGGAGTAATATGGAGTAATCTTGAATCTTCAATAGGGATTTTTTTTTATGTGAGCATTGGAGAATGCTTTTCACTTTCAAACATCTACACCATCGAAGTTTTTTTTAACTTTAATGTGTGCAATGTTGTTGTATTTATATTTAACTTTCACAATACTAAAAGTTCATCCCTACTTTTGATACATAAAACCCATTGGAGTAAAGTTCAACTTTCATTAGAGTGCAAAGTAAACCTGTTACTTCATTGAAAGTGAAATGTTTTTCTTGATAAGAGTTAAAAAAAAAAAATCATTGAAACTTTTAACTAAGAAAATTTTGGAGGTTTTTAACTTATAAAGGGTTAAGTAAGACAAAACCCTTTTTTGAACATAACTTCATGAAAATTGAGAGGAAAATTAATTTTATAAAGGAAGAGGAAGAAAAGTGACACAAAATTTGATTGGAAATTTTAGGGTGTGTTGAGGTCTCAACATGATCTCGGGCACCACCACTCTAGGTGGTTTATTTGAACAATCCTGCTTGAAATGTTGAATAATAGCTAAAACTTGAGAGGTAGAGAGTTGTGGAGGAAATCTACCATAAAAGGGCCCAAGTTCCTAGTTATTCAGGACCCCAGGCCACTATGAGGGGTAGTTCAATAAACATCTTTGTCATAGGATTTTGACACCAAACAAATAGAGTGACCTCCACATTTTGACCCCCCCCAAAAACAATTCTTGATACCATATAAACTTTAAAGTTTCAATATCCTTCCAAGTAGAGCCATCATATGAGGAGTGAATGAGTAAATGAGGGACATCTTCCTCACATACCTTGCACAAAGGATATCTTCATGCCCCCTTCCAACTCATTTGCATGAAATCCTAGGTGGGGACCCTTTGACAGACAGCCAACCACATAATTATTTTTCCTTTAAGAGGGAACTTAAATTTCCAAACCCCTTTAAGCCACCAACATTATTCCTTAGGCATATCCACCTCCCTAAGAACTTTATAGCCTAGTTTCAGAGTACAACCTCCTCCCATAGGATTCCTCGACCAAATTAAACTATCATATTCATTTTGATTCTAACATGACCTTGGGTAGCTTTTAATTTTCATTACATCCTACCCAAGTTTCATCTCCCAACCTCACTCTAGACCCAGCTCCATCTTTCCACACCAACCAATTTCCAATCAGAGGAAAACCCAATACACAACCTTCTAGATCACTAAAAAATCATAAAAATATTTTATTGGGGATTTGATCCAAATTCATAAAGAGGGGCTCAAAGTATTTTTGACTCACTACCTTTCACCACAAACCAATTCCTTCAATTATTCTCCACAAGCACTTTGCAACCAAGACATTAGAAAAACAATGAATATTTTTAGTCCCCCAAAACAATGAATATTTTTAGCACCAATCTTCCCCCACTAGTAAGACACCTATTGCACCAAAAAGATAAGCTTTTCTCCAACTTGGAAATCATCCAAAACCAATCCCTTTCGATGTAATCGTTTGTATTTAGGTAGAAACCTAGATATTTAATACCTAATTGCAAATCAACTTCCAAGAAGTAAAACATTTGAGTGAAGAATATTTTGTCCTCTTCACTGACACCCATAACAGAAATTGTAGAGTTTCCCACATTTACCAATATTCCAGTAGCCAAACAATAAAGGTAAAAAATCTCTCAATTTTTTTGAGCATCCATTCATGAACCATCATAGAAAAGTAGAATACCATCAACAAATAATAAGTGAGATATGTATAAAGATCTACAAATTATTATTCCTTTCAAAACTCAAGATGATTTTTCCACCGATAGTTCTTAGCTAAAATACTCTACCACAAGAGGAAACAACAATGGAGATAGTGGATAAGCTTGTATTTTACCTCTCCATGGTATGAATAAATATGTCGCTAACCTATTAATTAATATAACAAAAGAAACTATATAAACACAACTTGTGACCCAATTCAAAATTCTACAACTGAAACCAACATGAATGAGCACTAATCTCATGTAAAACCAACTTGCCTTGTCATAAGCCTTAGATAAATCCACTTTAATTACCATATAAGGAATTCTTTTAGTTTTGATTTTTTGAAAAAACCTCCTGATCCATACCCACTGTCTCATGAATTTTTATGCCAGCTAAAAAACGAAATTTCTCTTATGAAATAGTCATAGATAAAAGGGCCTTCACCCTTATAGTTATGACCTTGGAGATAATTTTATAAACATGGTTTATTAATGGAATGGGTTTGTGATCCTCAAAACTAAGAAGGCTATTTGATTTAGGAATCAAAGCAATGAAAGTGGAATTAAAAGTTTCCAAGATATTTCCAAAAGATCTATATTCCTATACAACCTTCAAAATATCCTCCTCCATCAGTTCATAGAAACCAAGAAATAACTCCACAGACCACCCACCTAGACCAAGACTCTTTTCCTTTTGAGAAGAATTTAAAACCTCACAATCTCCTCTTTAGTAACATATTCCATCATACCGACATTATCCTTCTCCTCTGAAGACTAGGGAAAGAAGGTATCCATATTGTCTACCTTAGTAATCGACACCCTATTATCATCCTTGGAAAGGAAATTGAAATGATTCACCCCTGCTCTTGCCAAATAATTATGACTTGTGTACATAGTGCCATCAACAACCTGCATGTTCCAACTGGTATTGACATTTCTACTATGATTAACTACTTTATGGAAAAATTGAGTATTGTCATCTCCCTTCTAAAACCCCAAAGCCTAGCTCTTTAATATCCATGTTGATTTTTTTTATTCCAACAATTTCCTTTTCCTTTTCTCAAGGGAATTAATTTCACCCTTGTGATCCTCACTAGTGAAACCTACCATATCCTAGAAATACAATCCCTCCAGTTGCCTTTCAATCTCCAATAATTCATTTTCATTTTGAATTCTTCTTTCATGATCCCATGATGCTAATACCTTTTTAAAATTCTTAAGTTTATCCACAAATTGAATAGCGATAGATTATATGCCTAACTCATCATAAGGACTCCAATTATTATTAACCAGATTAATAAAGGTCTCATCCTCCATCCACTATGCATTAAAATTTAAATGAATGGCATGATTTTCGACCCCAAATCAAGTTCTATAAAATAGGAAAGTGATCTGAGTCTCCTCCCACTCCAACTCACTTCTTGATCTCATCATTCATAAATCATTTATATACAAGGAACCTATCTAAACTATTGGATATTCTCCCCC
>SNQJ01S0070225.1:71012-102826 GCA_010110895.2 Picea sitchensis | reverse complement strand
TCTCACCTCTCCAATCCCCGATTACCGATGCGCCCCTTTCCACGCGCTAGCCCTGTTGGCTATAGGCCTTGGCTCCATAAGACCGTCAACACATGACCTCGGTCAAACCTCTCATCGGGGTTTCGGCGTTTTCGATTTCACTATGCACATGCCACCGGGATTCTCGATCCCCGATTTCCCGATGATGGAGATCAACGGTCCAGATCTCATTCTTATCCAACGGCTGTGATTTCATCGCAAAATCGCATATCACGATTTTGTAGTTTCTGTTGCAGTGTGTTCTTGACATATCAGAGTCCCGATCACCGATGCCTCTGCTGACGTCACTCGTGGTTTGACACGTGTTAGATCCTGCCACGTGTCACTCTGATTCGTGAATTGCATGAGCCTGAAGTGTTAGATCTGCCTACCACCTGTCATTCTCTGGTTGCGCCATGTGTCCCTGGGTGACGTGGTATGTTGACGTGTGTTGGATCGACGGTCTAGATCACTTATTGATCTGACGGTGCCGATTCAGTCGGGATTTCGCATATCGCAAAATCGGGGTTTTCGTTGCATTGTGTTCTTTGCATTATGAAATCCCGATCCCCTAAACTCCGATGAGGCCTCTTGGCTGCCACGCGTCCATACGAATGAACGGTCCAGATCCCTGCTTGATTTAATGGCTGCGATCAAATCACGAAATCGCATATCGTGATTTCGGGGTTTTCGTTATCGAGTGAACTTTGCATATAGAAATCCCGATCCCCGAATCTCCGATGGCTTATCTCCCTCGCAACTTCTGTCTGATCTGACAGCCCTCGTTCTTTCAGGAAATTTGAATGAGATCCTGTGGTTGTGGATCTCTGTCTTCCTTCTCTTCTGCAAATTCCTGTATCTTGAGCTTTTCCTTTGTTGCGCGCGTTTTCTTCAACATTGTTCCTCCTGAGCTTGCCATCAATGACAAGCATACGCTACTTGGTAAACATTTGCCAACACATTATCCCTTCTGAGTGTTGATTTCAAAATCATGAAATGTCGTTCACACGTCGTGGCCTTGGCATGTTCACGAAACCTCCAATCCTTAATTTCTCTTTTTCATACCCACCATCTTCGTATTTCTAAAGATGCAATAAGTAATCTTTATTGCTAACAGTTCATTATGCACCACCCATACAGATTGTCATTAATCAGTGAAAGGCTCGAGGAGCTTTCCCATTCATAAGCATTTAACCAAGATTTAGCGGAGAGTTACATTATCGGCTCTAACTGTTCATTTCAACCATCATCTGGAGCAAACCGACATTCTCATACACCTATGGCATCAACTCGACAATAGTTCTGTGGAGATACAGTGAACATCTTCGGGCGCGAGGACTAGAACTTCCAATGGTCCAAGGCATATTCTTATTACTGAACCTCTGCCGCAGAGAACAAAGTAATTTGGACCTATGGGATTGCTCATGTAGGCTGTGTCCCTGAGGTTTTTGACTGTAATGACCTAGTCTCTTGGTGCGTCAATAAATTTATTTCAGACAAAATAATTATTCCACTCCAGGACCTCTCTTTTGTTTCTTTGTCACCTCAGGTCTTCCACCAGATGCTAAGATTGTCGGAGCCAACATTGATGTTCAAAGGAGAAGATTCCAAACAGTTCCTAGCAAAGCTTAATAATGGGTTGGACCTCTTGCCCCATTTATTGGAAAACCCGCTTCTAGTTCTTGAAGATATTACAAGCTTGCAGGTTAGTTCATTTAGAAATCTATTTCGCGAAATTGCCTGGTTGTTTACAAGAATAATAGGACAAGAGTCCACAACAATTGTTTCCTGGATGGCTCTTTATATTTTGTATTTCACGGTCAAAGAACAAGACATTTTTTATTAGGGCAAGTTACTTTCCCATGAAATTTGTTCCCAATTGTCAAGCTTCAAAAGGGAAAATAAATTTTATATGTCGTCCTATTTAATTTTTGTGATAGTGCATTCCTGTCGGTTTCCACAACTCTCTCTCTCCAAGAATGTCTACTGGGAATTCCACCCAGTAATGTTCTGGTACTAG
Source organism: Picea sitchensis (assembly GCA_010110895.2). Classification (NCBI taxonomy): domain Eukaryota; kingdom Viridiplantae; phylum Streptophyta; class Pinopsida; order Pinales; family Pinaceae; genus Picea; species Picea sitchensis. Next base: position 100,788 of record SNQJ01S0070225.1, on the reverse strand, counting down.
GCCCTGTGGAAGCACAAGGATTTCCACTATTTCTATGAAGTTTTTAATGGCTTTGTGTCTATTTTCAAAGTTTTGTTGTTAGGAGAATATGCTCCCCGCATATCTAAACAGGCAACTAGTTTTTTGGATAGGAAGGGGACACTCGAACATTTGGATAATTACACTGTCATAAGAATTTTTTTCTCCACGGAAATACCTGCTCTCCTTCCATGTCACATTATAGACAAAATGTTTGTTGCAGAAGTAGCATGACAATACAATTATTGGTTGCATCTGTTGCACAAGAAGAAAAAAAAATAGTTTATTCCTTTTCCTTGGAAAGTAGGGGAGTTCATGCTGAAAAATGTCATTGACAAATTCCCAACGCATTCTAGCATCTTCAACCTGAGATATGATGAAATCATAAGAGGGTTCGACCCCTATAATATTTTTCTACAACATTTACAAACACTTGGAATCGACGATTGTTTTTAAAAAAAACACCTACCTAAAAACAGAGATAGTGGCAACAACGCTCCTTCCTCTGATGCCAATGACGTGGACACAGTGCAAAGTTGCACTAAATTGTACACTCAACAGGGGAAAGGCCATAGTGACAAGAGTGTTCAATCGACAAATAACACTCCAAAAAGTACGACATCCCGGAGCATCACTCCAACAACCCACCACAACAACAAAGAAAGTCAGAGTTATTCAAATGGAGGAGGAGATAACGACACTCCTCACTGTAAAATTGATAGTTCTCACGAGCTTCCAGTAGAGAAGAAGAGAAAAACAATGTGGGACAGGCGAAAGAGCCGGAAATTCAGAGTGATAACATGGAACTTGACATTGTTATGGATAGCATGCTCCGCTTCCTTGATCAACCCAGAGACACCATCCAGCATAGCCTTCCAATGGACATCCGATACCAATTTTTTTGACAAAGATGAATCCTTCGTGTTCCAAAGTGTTGTTTTTGATAACCAGTCCAAAAATTGATAATTGAGAAAAAATATGTTAAAAATAAGAAAGGGAAATCTCGTTCAAAGGTTGCCTTTGCCAACATGCGGTTGTCCCAAATCTGTCAACTTCACACCACGAGCGGAGAAGCACTTCATGATTCCATTGGAGGCATCGAGACCGAGAATGACAGAATGAAGGACCGGGTCAAGGAATTGGAAGAGGCTTTCATTCCTATGTCATTGCTTGTCAATCCTTTGGCAATATCCATGCCTACCACCCCTGCAGTCAACATAAAAGCATCCTCCACCCTGCTAGCATCCTATAGAGGATATGTGGAGAATAATATCAAGAAAAGAATGGAACTAGTTACCGAGGCATGGAAAACATCACAAACCATCACTTCCCTTGGAACTAGGGCACATAGTTTGCTCGAACATTTGCAGGGAGATTTAAAAGATGAATACAATTTCTTTTTAAAAATGGTCCTTCCTTTTGGCACCATTGTCAACAATATGACAGAAACAAAAAGAAGAGAACAAGATCTTCCATCCAAAAAATGGATCGATCAATTGAATGCATGTTGGAAAGAAAAAGTGAAGAACTTGCATCTCATTGTTTAGTCATGTGAACAAGACATATTGAAGAAAGATAAATTATTCACAAGACTATCAAGAATAGACTTAGCTGGAAAAACCAGCGACTTCCACGACCCCAACTTAATCGCAAACTCCTTGCCCTTAACCAGGAAAGAGTTTGATAAACAGGTTGCTATGTTTAAGGCCTTGTCTCTGGAAAAGTTTTACAACATCCTTCACTTTGATCAAGCTCACGTCGACGACTGGCTAGTCAAATATTCAGTACAGAATGACGAAATTCATCAGGCTCTCTGTAATCTTTCTATCGAGTTCTTGAAATTAGAAAACGATCTTTTCAACATAAAAATCTGGAATGAGATCAATGTCGCCCCAATGAGAAGCTACATTCAAGAATGGCTCGAAAGGCAATTAAAGCAGGGCGCCGATGAAAGGCAACAGCCAGTTGCCAAGATTCCAGCATCCATCGACGACATCATTGAAAACGTATCCGTCGGCGACATCAATGAAATGACAACCGCAAACAAATAGCCAAAGGGCTCATATGTACCCTCACTGTAAGTCTATTGATCGCATCTTGCTTTGTTTATCAACCCAGTTATTCCACTTTCTTAAATAGAGATGTGTAGGCAAACACTTATACGTTTCAATTTATTTTTTTTCAACACATAGGCAAACACTTATACGTTTCAACACATATACATCCTAGACATGAAGAATAGAGAGAAGACAGAAGCCACACAAAAGGATTCCAAGGAAGAAAATTTCCCAAAGACCAAAAATAAGGATGAAGTATTATTGAGTGTCACATGTTCAGGGGGAGCAGCCCCAAAGAAGGAGGTCACCTTATGCCATTGAACTCAGGGGGAGCAACCCTACCCTTTTCCATTAATGTCAAAGGGGGAGAGAAATTGGATCATGATGACAGGGGGAGCATGAGTGTTTCCATCAATGACAAAGGGGGAGATTGTTGGAAGATTGGTTGTTGTCATTGATGTCAACCCTAGTCATTGGTTTTGGACCGCACGATTGATGAAGGTATTTGGACATGAAGGACAATGCACATGCAGATACAACACCCATGGATGGATAATATACATCATGTTGTTTCCGATGGTATGTGGCATGTCACGTGGATCCTCATGGTTGAGGAGAAATAAATTTTTGAAGATGACAAAGTGAATTGAATAAGGAAGTACAGGTCGGTTGTGAAGCTAATTAAAGAAAAGAATTACAAAATAATAAAGTGTCATGTTGGACCTAATGTTAAAAGGAAGTGACATAAATGGTATAAATACATATCATTATACATTCATTATATACACAAGTTGAATTTCAGAAGAAATCAGAAGTAAAGAAGGTCGGTTTTCAAGGGAGGATGTATCAACAATAGTCACCTGTGTAAGTCTGTAAAAATTGACAACTAGGTTTCCAGCTCACAGTCATTCACCAAGAAGGTACAGTTGACAGTCGCGCTAATCGTAATGAGAAAGATAACAAAGTCTAAAGCCCTTCAAGGGTACCGAATGCAATTGCTATAGAAGACAACTGAGGATCTCGAACGGATTCGAGGTCCATGAGGCTCCATAGTCAAATGTGATCAGTGTGATTCCCAAGAAATACCCTCAATATAAAATCCCCACTACACTTGGTTCATCTTTGGAGGGTTTATCTCCTCTACCTTTCCTTACGCGACCTCGTGTTTAGCCCCTGTGTTAGATGGGGGTCCCGACTAACTCTTATGATGCTGGACTTTTAACACTCCCTATCACATACTCCAATGTTTTTTTAGATGGCCTTGAAGAGTTTCCTCTTCACACTTATTTCAAGTCCCTAAAGCCCAGGCTAGTTGGTGAACCCTACAAACAAAATTCTAATATATTTTAAGTTAAGTGTTGATTTTACGAGCTTGATTTACTCAAAGAATATGAACATGCAACTTGTGGTGTTTGGAAGAGATGAAAGAAAAGAAAACTTTAAAGCATTTATGAAAAAGAAAACTTTAAAGCATTTATGAAAAAGAAAACTAGATACTTCAAATTTAAAGCAAATGCTTGTGATTGCAAACTTCTCAAAACAATATTCCAAGATCCTATAACTGAAAATTTCCTAAAAGAGCTTTTCGTTTCACAATGCAAAACTACTTATGCTTTAAGGAAAAATAAGAAGGAACTTTTGACACATAACTCTTTTCTTTTTGTAAAAAGAAAACCTACGCTACCATTATCAAACTAAATGCATGAATGCAATATTTTTTATTTTTTTGAAATGCTTAAACAAGAAAAGCATAAGCGAAAGATTCTTTTCGTTTTTCAAAACATAAACTGGATAAAGAGAAGATAAAAACCAAGACTCATACAGACCCTAGACCACTATGTAACCACAAGGACTCACAAGAATCCAGAGGAGGATCTTATAATGCTTATAGGCCAACTCTAAACCTCTAAGGCACGCAAAGAAGATCAAGAAACAAGATAAAACTGAATCTTTAACCCAACCTAAGACCACTAACAGGGACCTTGTAAAGTCCAAGAAAGGCCTGAGAAGCCCAAAGCTTCTGTCAGGAAAGAAAAACACTCTTCTTTTTTAAATAAACTTTCAAGACACAGAGACATGGTTTGTTGCACCAACAACCTGCGTATGTACACAGGTTGTATACTGTGCAGAGTGCATATGTACGCGGGCTGAGCCAAAGTAGGGCACGTACACTTCTGAAAATTTTTCAAAAATAAAAAAGGCTTGGCAAACTGACTGGGCAGGGAAGACTGGTAGGCACCTAGAAGGTGATTGGAGACCCTAAACTGACTCAGTAAACCTTAAAAACTCAAAAGGAATTGAAAAAACCAATTTAAACCAAAATCTCTCGCTAAGACCCTAGAGAGACTCCCCAATGCAGTTGCAAATTCTACTAGTTGGGGAAATCCCCCTATTACTATACTGGGTCGAGGTACAGGAAGAGCATTAACTTCCCTTAAAAGACAATTCTATTCCTAAGCTACCCCAAGATTATCTAAACTTAAACGACAAGAGAGAGGAAAGTAGTTGTACCTTTGGTCCTAACGTCCGGTGCATACCTCTTCTACCTTTGTAGCTTCCTTGATTTTTGGTCTCCTCCCAAAGTTGACATGCAATAACACTTAAGAAAACAATGCTACAAATATACAATCTCTACTTGCCATTGTTAATGTTCAGATATAAACCTAGATGCATTAATCAATTAAGCATAAAGACACAATGTATTGGGACAGGAAAAGAACTCTTTTATTCAATATGAAGATCAGAAATATTACAACCTTCTTATTGGAAAATGCTCCGCGAACCAGGTCCGGGCTCCTATTATTGTTTCTCCAAGTGCATCATTCCCATGCTTCCTCTCAGAACCAATTGATCTCTTGGGAAAAGGGAAAGGGTTGTATAAGGAGAAAGGGCTGGAGGGGGAATGTTGAGGCCAAATCTTAGAAAGGGCTGGAGGGAGAATGTTGAGGCCAAATCTCAGAAAGGGCTGCAAAACATGGGCTAGAAGGGGAAGGGATTTTGGCAGAGTTTCTTTGTTCTCTTCCTTGATGTTGTAAATGGGACCCCAAGACCTCTTTTATATGAGAAAAATATGGTTATTCGGTTTGGGGACAAGCTAAAATGGGTGAAATGGTTGGGAAACCCTCGATAGCCTGTAAACTCCGTCGAATTCCTTGAAATTATATATTTTTTTCAACTTTTGGAGGTAATCGGGGGTTTTCTAGCATGAAGATCACGTATGTATGCGTGTTGACTAGTATGCAACCGGTGTGTGTACATGGGCAGTAGTTCAGCAGGGCACGTACATGTTCCAAAAAATGGTTTTTTAAGAAGTATCCTCAACAGTAATTTGGAAAATTGTGTAAGTAGAAAGGCCAATGCCATGTATGCATAGGTAGGGCATTTTTGGACTATAACACCCCTCAAGGCCATGTAATGAATATAAAATGGCCAAGGGATTACACTTCATAGGTCAAACAACTTTCACGACATATCAGGGCTCAAAGGTTGTCAATGGGTGTCTTTTCAGAGGGTGTGCTACACCTTCATTTACAATGCACTTTTTCCAAGCCCATTTATTTAATCAATTATGGTTTGACACTTGTGCACTCCCCAAGGTAATACAATGTGCGAGGGGGGAAAATACACAGTGTCATTATTTAGCATACATTTAGGAAATATATCGGGGGCCACTTTCCTGGTGTGATGGCCAGATGGTGACAGTGTCACAGGCCACAAACATCTTGAGGAAATGAGAAGGTTGGCTCGTGATGAGACCCCCTTTCTCCCAATCATGAAAATAAGAGTCACTCCCTTGGCTTGGTAACCAAATGATGGCAATTTCATACCACTCAATGCTCATGGACGTGATAAGTCGGCTCGTGATGAGACCTCCTATTTTAATTACGGGTCCCTTCATTATTTTATCGAGAAGCGGTTCATTATTTTCTCGGGGATTCTTGGGCGAAGCATATGGAAGGTTTCATTATTGTTCCAACTACTAACCCCTCGGGCCTTTATCCCCTTACACCCTTTCCCCAAAGATGACTACTTACTAGGAGATCAACGACACCTACCAAGGTCAAACAAGGTCAAAATCATAATGTCCAAGTAGGTATCCCGTGATCAAAAATAGTTCTAATACAACATGATCAAAGTGCCCTAAGTATTAGGATGATTTACCTACCACAATACATGACTTGTACCACATGGACCAAGGCCCACATGTCTTCGAGAAGCTAGTTGATGTGGTGTAAAAGCTATTTTTTTATTGTGCGCATGGTCTTCCATATCTCGGCACTCCATTCCTGCAATCTGAGGGCCTCGAGACATAATCTCCGTATTTATCCTTACAAAATGGGGGTAACAATGAGGAAATACCTAATGAATAAATTCTCAAAGAGATTCCAATTATTGAAATGTTAAAGGACAATTTTACACCAGGGAAGGTAAGCACAGATGTGGATATGGAACTTTTGGAGGAATCGTTGGTCAAAAATCCAAATGGTAAATGTTGTATGGAAGTTATAGATACAACTCAAAAACAGTTTTATTAAATTGTATGAAGAGATGGAGCTTTCGGGAAACTGGCTGGCAGGAGATCAAGATGATGGATGTTGCATGGAGACTTTGAATACAATTCCAAGTGATTTTGTTAAACTATATGAGGGGCTAGATTTCTGAGAAGAGAGGGCAGTGAACCAAAGATTGCATACTCAGTATGAAAAATTAGAATTGGAAAGAGAAGATATTTTCTTGGATGAAAATGCAGATGAAGCTGCAAAATAAAACCATCGGGTTGTAAGGGAGAGACGTAAACAAAAAATAAATGAAAATTTTATAAAATTTATAACAAGAGGTATGCAACAGCCTGAAGACAATAAAGTTCAGCCAAGGGAAAATTTAGAAAGTGAAATTGATGGATTTTGGATGTTAATGAGGAAAACAACCAAGGGAAAATGCAATAGAAAAAGGAAAACGACCAGCAAAGAAGATTAGCTAACGGGAGGACTTTGCATCAACAAAGAAAATGGGAAAAAGAAATATAATATTTGGAAGCCTAGAAAGATAAAAGAAATTGTAGCATAGGAAGTGGTGCACCAGCATAATGAGATGGATGACAAATTACAAATTAAAGTGTGGGATCCAGGAGGACTCAACAGAGGAAAACACTGGACTGCTACATTACTACAAAAAATTAATAGCAATCTAGTTCAAACACATGGCCAGGAGGCCATGAAAATTTTCAACTTTGGGAATCTAATGCAGGAGCATTATCTCTCAAAATAAGTATTTTATTTAGTTAAAAGAAGGGGTCTTGAATTTGGAGGAAAAGTCATATGTTCCTAAGAACATATATTGTATTTTAAATGGAAATATTTTGTGGAGGATAAATTGGTTAAAAAGTGCCCAATATTGATTCACCCCCCCTCCACTCAATATTGGTGATATTTCCAACATAAACCAATATCGCTATATATATATATATATATATATATATATATATATATATATATTAGTGCCCCATATAACCTCAAACACATGATGCAACTGCCACAATAAACCTAACATATATAAATCGTCTCTAAAACAAGGCTTTTGGAGATGGTATTTTATAACACTATTAGCTCCAAAATTTCAATTCTAATTAATTTCAAGGGTGTTTTCAAAACGGCACCTTGAAAATAGCTAGGGGTAGTCTTTCTAAACCCCCCTAAAAGTAATGAGAATTTGACTTATGGTGGCAGTTTTTAACAAACCGCATCCAAAAGTTAAATTCNATATATATATATATAGATATATATTAGTGCCCCATATAACCTCAAACACATGATGCAACTGCCACAATAAACCTAACATATATAAATCGTCTCTAAAACAAGGCTTTTGGAGATGGTATTTTATAACACTATTAGCTCCAAAAGTTCAATTCTAATTAATTTCAAGGGTGTTTTCAAAACGGCACCTTGAAAATAGCTAGGGGTAGTCTTTCTAAACCCCCCTAAAAGTAATGAGAATTTGACTTATGGTGGCAGTTTTTAACAAACCGCATCCAAAAGTTAAATTCTCATGACTTGTAGGGGGCTTGTCAAAACACCGCCTTGAAAAATATATTTAGGGGCGGGCATTTTAAACCCCCCCAAAAAAAGTTATGAGAATTGAACTTTTCAAGTTGGTTGTAAAACAACCGCCTACACAAGTTCAATTCTCATGACTTTTGGGAGGGGTTTTAAAAAACCTCCTCCAAAAGTTAAATTTTCATGGCATTTAGGGGGGGGTTTAAAAAACCACCTCCAAAAGTTAAATTCTCATGACATTTAGGGAGGAAGTTGTCAAAAAACCACCTTCAAAACTATATTTAGGGGCAGTCTTGTTAAAACCCCCCCAAAAGGGATGAGAATTGAACATTTCAAGGTGGTTGTTAAAAAATCTCCTCCAAAAGTTAAATTCTCATGGATTTTAGGGGGTGTTGTCAAAAGAATACCTTAAAAACCACATTTAGAGGCGGTCATTTTAAAACCATGGCCAAAAGTCATAAAAATCAAACTTTTAGAGGTGGTTGTTCAAAAACCGCCTCCAAAAATTCAATTCTCATGACTTTTAGGGGGGTTTGTACACAAACCACCTTAAAAAATACATTTAGGGGCGGTCGTTTTAAAACCCCACCTAAAAGTCATGAGAATCGAACTTTTAGAGGCGGTTGTTAAAAAACCACCGCCAAAAGTTCAATTTTCATGACTTTTGGTGGGGGTTTTCAAAAACCGCTCTAAAAGCTCTAAAAAAACATTTAGAGGTGGTTTTGGAAAGACCCCTGCAAGCCAAAATCCCCGCTAAAGGGGTAAATTATTGTAGTGAGAGGCAAAGATAATTGAAGAGGTATTGAGATCTCATCTAAAAGAAAATGAAGATTCCTACAACATTCTAGAATCTAAAATAGTTTATTTAAGAAAGGAGTTGGAGAAATGATGCAGGAGCATCTGGGAGTAAATATTAAGGATTGAACTCATGGGTAGAAAACATTTACCAAGGGATTTGGTTCCCTAATTTATTTTATTATATTTGCAATAATTACAAAATGTCTCTAGAAGACATTTTCGTTGAGTTTGTTTGATTAGATATCAAGTTGCTTGTCATAGGTGTAAAGTCTGTTGCTAAATATTAGGAACATATCTCTAGTTTAGGAATTTGTTAAGGTAACTCAGGATTCATTTGTTTGTAAGTTATTCGAGGGATCGAGATATGTGGAATTCTTTGTAAGAGGCAGAGGGAGAGCGAGTGTGTGAGATTGAATATGAAAAATTGTGGATCACACATGTCCAAGAGACCAAGAAGGAACGAGTTTTCATGTGTAAATTTACTCCTTCAGTGATAAATAGAAAGAACATAGTGTGTGGTGTTGTCACACTATGTGTTTTCATTTTGTCTGTTGTGTGTTTCAAATGTTAAACTCTATGTATAAGATATCTTATCAGAGTGGCAAGTTTATAAGACTGCAAGAAAGACCATGCACAATTAATTTCAATTAAGTTCTTAAATTCTATTTAAAAGAATATTTTTTGAGTATTTGTCTTCAAATGAACAGATAGTCATGATTTGGCACAGTGGAACACCCCATAAAGATTTGTGACAAGTTAGTATTGTTGCAGGATTCCACGTGCAGAATAACTTGCGACGCACCCACATTGTTTGTTGAATTTCATGCAAAATTGTATGCGACATATTTCGTCAACATTGTTTGTTGATGCTTCCGCACAGAGGTATATCCACGTAGTTGTAATTCTGCATAGAGTTATCTATGACAAAGTGCAATTCCGTGTTGTAGGAATAGGAAACATTTGAGAATCTGTTCGTGTTGATCTAAGGTCATACAAGCAGTGGAATATTGACTATGACAGAGTGTTTAAAACTTTGTGATTGTTGGTTGAAGTTGGTGGTGTATGCAATCATTTTTGGTATTAGAACAACATTGTATCTAAGGAATCATGACGCCCAGGAAAGGAGGCAACAATAGGAATGTAGTAATTGATGAGTTACGCTATGAGCTTAGGCACATCCAGGAAAGGATGGATTCCATGGAGACAACATAGAGGAGAGAACCTGACATAGGAGATGTCAGTGAGAGTGAAGATACATGCTCTAATGAGGAAACAGAAGGATCTCTGGGAGAATAAACAACAGAGGAACAACTATTAAGAATGGTCACAAAAGTTGGATCCAGGCCTAACATGGAAGTGCCCATGTATGAAGGTAATTTAAATGTTGATGAATTACTTGACTAGATAAATTCCATGGATAAATATTTTGATTATGAAGAGGTAGAAGAGGAGAAGAAGGTGAAGCACGTAGTGACTAGGTTAAAAGGACATGTAGCTCTATAGTGGGATGAGTTGGAGGAATACAGAAGAAGAAAAGGAAAAGCTAAGATCAGGAGTTGGGACATACTGGTGGCCAAATTTAAAGGTAAGTTCATGAATACAGATTATCAACTGAATTTGTTTAGGCAATTGAAAAACCTTAGACATAAAACTATGATAGTAAAAGAATACACAAAGGAATTTTTTACGTTTAACATTAGAGTTGGTCACATTGAGGAAGATGTTGAGAAGGTTGCTAGATACATAAATGGTTTGAGGTATTAAATTCAAGATGAAATCAACCTTTTGTCCCTGATAAATGTTGAAGATGCATACCAAGTAGCTTTGAAGGTAGAAGAGAAGATGGTCATAAAGCAGAGCCAAATAAACAAAGGAAAGGAGTCCAGCAAGAGTCAAAGGACAATCTAATAGAGAGAGATTTCAAACTTCAAAAGAAGAGGCAGAAAGTTCTAACAACTAGTCACCAAGAGGAGGAGAATCAAGAGACGAAAGATTTTTCTCAAGAGGTTGAGGAAGAGGCAACGGAATGAGATGCTACACATGTGGTAAAATAGGACACATGTCATGGGATTTTCCAGAGAACAAGGTAGCAGGTCATACAAATGAAAATATAGCAGAAGCAAAGGAAGAAGATGTGAAGGTAGTCACACAAGAAGAAGCTACTTAGGTAGGGGAATAATTGTTGTTGAAGAGAGTTTTGGTTAAGGCAGAAAAGGAGGTTCATGAACTAACTCAAAGGAAAATTTTGTTAAAGAATGTATGCAATTCAGGAGGTAAGTGTTGTAAAATTGTCATTGGTAGTGGTAGCACAGAAAATTTGGTTTCCACAAAGATGGTAGAGAAATTGGGATTGCAAAGGCTAGTACATCCCACTCCCTACAGAGTGTCCTAGTTGCAGAAGGGACATCAGATTTTGGTGAATGAATAGTGTAAAGTGGAATTCCAGATTGGTAGCTACAAGGATGAGGTGTTATGTGATATAATACCCATGGACATTTACCATATTTTGTTGGGAAGGTCATGACAGTATGAGAGGAAAGCCATCCATGATGGTAGAAGGAACACTTATTCTCTCAAAAAGAATGGGAACAAGCATGTGTTGTTACCTTTGAAGGATGAGACAACCAAGGAAGAAATTGGTCCAAGTGCATTGTTGATAAGTGGGAAGGAGTTGTTGCAAGAAGTCAAAAAAGAAGAAGAGATGCAATTTGTATTAATTGGTAATCCAAAGGTAGTACTCACTAAAACAAATTTGGATGATTTATCTACAGAAGTTAAAGTTATGCTTGATGAATTTGTTGATATTATAGTGGATGAATTACCAAATAATTTACCTCATGTGAGAAGTATTAGCCATCACATTGATTTAATTCTAGGAGAAAGTTTGTCTAATAAAGCATCCTATAGAATGACCCCACAAGAGAATGAAGAGTTTAAAAGGCAGGTACAACAGTTGTTAGATAAAGGATTGGTGAAGGAGAGTTTGAGTCCATGTGTTGTACCAACAATACTCAGCCCAAATAAGGATGGAAGATGGCGCATGTGCATTGACTCCAGATAAATCAACAAGATTACCATAAGGTATAGATTTGCATTGCCTCGCATAGATGATTTGATGGATTGTTTGAGTGGTTGAAAATATTTTTCAAATATTGATTTAAAGAGTGGATACCATCAAAATAGAATTAAAGAAGGGGATGAATGGAAAACTGCTTTCAAGACTAATAGTGGATTGTATGAATGGTTGGTGATGCCTTTTGGGCTCACAAATGCTCCTAGTACATTTATGAGGTTAATGAATGGAGTTTTTAAAGAGTTTATTGGAAATTTTGTGATAGTTTATCTAGATGACATATTGATCTATAGTCAAACAAAAGAGGAACATTTAAGGCATCTCAAGATGGTTTTGAGTACCCTGCAGAAGGAAAATTTGATGATAAATTTGAAGAAATGCAGTTTTATGAATAGGGAACTGATACATTTGGGGTTTGTAGTATCTGAAGAAGGTTTGAAGATGGACCTACAAAAGGTTCATGCAATTGTGAATTGGCCAACCCCAAGAAAAACATTTGAGATAAGATGTTTCCATGGAATTGCAAGTTTTTATAGAAATTTCATTAGAAGTTTCAATTATATATGTGCACCTATTATAGAAACTATCAAACAAAGCAAACATCCATTCAACTACACTGAAGAAGCTGATAAAAATATTAAACTATTAAAGAAAAAAATTAGTGAAAAGTGTGTGTTAGCTTTTCCAAGCTTTGATAAATTCTTTCAAGTTGAGATTGATGCTAGTGGGAGTGTAATAGGAGCTATCTTAAGTCAGGAGAAAACACCAATTGCATGTTTTAGTGAGAAATTAAATGAAGCAAAACAAAAATATTCCTCTTATGACAAGGAATTTTATGCAATTGTTCAAGCACTTAAGAAGTGGAGGCATTACCTCATGTCCAATGAATTTGTTTTATACAGTGGAAATCATGCATTACAATTTATAAGTAGTCAACCAAAATTGAATTAAAGACATGCCAAGTGGGATGAATTTATGCAGAATTTTACATTTGTGATTAAACACACAAGTGGTAAAACTAATAAGGTTGTTGATGCTTTGAGTAGAATTAATTTAATTTTACAAGAATATCAAGTCAACACTTTAGGCTTTGATGGTTTGAAACAAATGTATCGAGATGATGCAGATTTCAAGGATGCCTATACAACTTGTGAAAACCTCGTTGTTAGTAATAGAATTCAATGGTTAGAATACATGTTATAGGAAGGATTGTTGTTCAAGAATAGTAAATTGTGCATGCCAAAGTGTTCAATGAGGGAAAATATGATCAAAGAAAAACATAGTGGAGGACTGTTAGGACATTTTGGACAAGATAGAACCTTTGCTCACATGAATATTTTTTATTATTGGCCAAGGATGAAGAATCAAGTGAAGAAGTTTGTGGAGAAGTGCAGGATTTGTCAGCATGTTAAAGGGAGAAGTCAGAATACAAGACTATATCATCCATTACCCATTCCAAGTACGCCATGGAATGTAGTGAGTATGGATTTTGGGTTGGGATTGACAAGAACACATAGAGGTAATGATTCAATCTATGTTGTGGTAGATAGATTTTCAAAAATGGCTCATTTATTTCTTGTACCAAGACTAGTGATGCAACAAATGTTGCAAAGTTGTTCTTTAAAGAGGTTGTAAGGTTGCATGGTTTACCAAAAAGTATAGTTTTTGACAGAGACACTAGATTTGTGGGACACGTTTGGAGAACCTTATGGAAAAATCTTGGTACTAATATTAGTTTTAGCTCATCCTATCATCCACGGAATGATGGACAAACCGAAGTAGTAAATAGAAGTCTGGAAAATATTTTGAGAAGCCTTGTGAATGAGAACCCTAGGCAGTGGGATCATATGAATGTTCAAGTTGAGTTTTCATATAATGACTCACCAAATAGAAGCACATGGATGAGTCCATTCTATATTTTGTATGGAATGCATCCTAGGGTAGCGTATGAGTTAAGGAATTTGGGAAATCATGAATTAATAAGTGTTGATGGTGAGGATTTTGTAGTAAGTATACAATAGTTGCAGGAAAGGGTCAAGCAAAAATTGCAAGAGAGAAGTTACAAGTATAAGTAGTGAGCAGACATGAAGAGAAGACCAGTGGATTTTGAGGTTGGTGATTTTTTCATGGCATATTTGAGGAAGGAGAGGTTTCATATAGGGACTTATATCAAACTAAAGCTTAAAAAGATTGGGCCATGTAAAATTTTAAGAAAATTTGCTTCTAATGCCTATGAAATAGAACTTCCAAGTGGTGTTGGAATTTCTCCAATCTTTAATGTTGAAGATGTGTATCTCTTCAAGGAGACAGAGGATGTTTCAACAGATAAACCTTTAAGAGATGAAGATTGGACTATAGAATGGAAAGAAAAACTACCTAGAGCAATGGAAAAGGAAATCGAGGCAATATTGGATAAGAAGGTATTAAGGAAAACCAAAGGAAATGAGTATTTCCAATATTTGATCAAATGGAAGGGTCGATCAAAAAAGGATGCTACTTGGATGAAAGCACCAGAAATCTCCAAGTATGGCCCAGACCTTCAAGTCCTGATGAATAATTCTTATCTTCCCAGGAGTTTGATGTGGGAGCATCTGGCAGTAAATCTTAAGGATTGATCTCATGGGTCGCAAACATTTTCCAAGGGATTTGGTTCCCTAATTTATTTTATTATATTTGTAATAATTATGAAATTTCTCTAGAAGACATTTCCGTTGAGTTTGTTTGATTAGATATCAAGTTTTTTGTTATAGGTATTAGGTATGTTGCTAAATATTAGGAACCAATATCTAGTTTAGGCATTTGTTAAGATAACTCAGGATTCATTTGTTTGTAAGATATTTGAGCGCTCGAGATATGTGGAATTATTTGTAAGAGGAAGTGGGAGAGCGAGTGTGTGATATTGAATATGTAAAAATGTGGATCGCAAAGGTCCAAGAAACCAAGAAGGAACGAGTTTTCCTATGTAAATTTACTCTTTCAGTGATAAATACAAAGAACAAAGTGTGTGGTGTTGTCTCACTGTGTGTTTGCATTTTGTCGCGTTGTATGTTTGAATTGTTAAACTCTATGTATAAGCTATCTTGGAAAAGTAACAATTTTATGAGACTGCAGGAAAGACCACACACAACTAATTTCAGTTAAGTTCTAAAATTTTGTTTAAAAGAATATTTCTTGAGTATTTGTCTTCACAGGAAAATATATTCATGATTTGGCACAATGGAACACCCCATAAATATATGAAACAAGTTAGTATTGTTGCAGAATTCTACGTGCAGAGTAACCTGTGACACACCCACACTGTTTGTTGAATTTCACGCAGAATTTTCTGCGACAAATTTTGTCAACATTGTTCATTGATGCTTCCACATAGAGGTATATCCACGTAGTGGTAGTTTTGTGCAGAGTTGTCTATGACATAGCTTAATTCTATGTTGTAGGAATAGGAAAAATGTGGGCGCATGTTCATTTTGATCTGAGGCCAGACAAGCAGCCGAATATTGACTACGACAGAGTGTTGAAAACTCTATGATTGTGGGTTGAAGTTAGTGGTGTTTGTCATCAATAAATCAAATACCAACATGAAATTCGAAAATATCTCTATAGTTGTAGATGAAATCCTAAACTGTCAAATGTCACCATTTGACAAGACTAGTCTTGACTACAATGAGAATAAGGAAACTTCTAAAGAAAACTCAACTTCCTCAGAACAATTGAGTGAAGGAAAGACCAAAAATTATGTTGATGTGATAAAAAATCCTATCAATGTTGAAGAAAACAAGAGGGAAGAGCAGAATGTTCCATAGGAGACAAATCTTCCTCACAAAGACATAATCATGAATACTTTTCCATCAATATGGAATCGTACAATCAGGGACCAAAATATTTTCTCTGGTTTTTGTTACTCTTGCAATGGTTTTGGTCATAAAGCTATAGATTGTAGAATAAATGCAAAAGACAGTTATATGAGAAACAAAAACATAGAGAGATGCCTATGGATTCTCAAGAAGAAATTAAAACTCATTTTATCCTTTACTGAACTATAACATTATATGTTATAATTGCAATAATTATGGAAATATAGAAAAGTTTTGTAGAAGTGTTAAATTCAAAAAATATAAGAACGATGAAACCCCCAACAGTCATGGAAAGAAATTAGGAACAAAGAGAACAAAAGATAGAAAAATACTTGTTCACACAAGATGCAATATATGCAAAAAATAATAGGGATAAGTGGTACATTGACAGTGGGTGCTCAAGTCACATGACAAGAGATAAAACAAAGTTTATCACCTTGAATAAGAATAAAGTAAGTGTTATCTTTGGGGACAATGGCACTTCAAAGATAGTTTGAAAATATGTTCTTAGTCTTGACAATAGAAAGGATAAGGTAGAAAATGTTCTATGTGTTGAAGACTTGAAGCATAATTTTCTCAATGTTAGTCGAATGTGTGATCAAGGACACACTCTCACTTTTGACTCCCAAGAATGTAAGACCAGAAAGGAAAATTCAAGTAAGTTAGTTACAAGAGAAACCATAACCTCGAACAATGTGTATATTCTTGATGAGATCAGTAGAGAAAAATGTTTCACGTGGAAGACACATGAAAGATGGATATGGCATAAAAAAATGGGCCATATGAACTTTGACAACTTGGTAAAAATAAGAACCCAACAAGAAGTAAGAGAAATGCCAAAGATCAAAAATCCCTCAAACATTGTTTGTATGTAGTGTCATCATGGAAAACAATCAAGGGTGAGTTTCAAGACAAAGGAATACACAACATCCAAGACATTGGAACTTGTGTATATAGATCTCTGTGAACCAACAAGATCACAAAGTCAACAAGGAGAAAATTATTGTATGTTACTCATTGATGATTATACAAGAATGACTTGGGTTTCCTTTCTCATAAATAAATCTGAGGCATTTGAAAATTTTAAATCCTTCAAAGCTTTAATTGAAAATGAGTCTGACCTAGAAATAAAATGTTTAAGGTCAGATAATGGAGGCGAGTTTACATCCAATGAATTTGAATAATTCTGTGAAACTCATGGAATAAAAAAACATTATTCAGCTGCAATAACTCCTCAACAAAATGGAGTGGTTGAAAGGAAAAATAGACTTGTACAAGAGTTTGTTAGGGAAATTTTGAATGAAGCAATATTATCAGAAAATGTTTTAAGAGAAGCGGTTTACAATGCAGTTTACATTCTAAATAGAGGACAAATCAAAGTTAATAGTGATAAGACACCCTATGAATTATGGAAAGGTGAACCAACATTTTTCAAACATTTCAAAATATTTGGAAGCAAGTGTTATATCAAAAGAGATGGCAAGGATCTAGGAAAGTTTGACTCAAGATCATATGAAGGAATGTTTCTTGGTTATTCATCAAGAAACAAGGCCTATAGATGTTACAAAAAACTCTATAAGATATTCTTGAAAGTATACATGTCAGAATAGATGAAGCAAGACCTCATAAGATTAACCTGCAAACAAAATAAATGGAGTGCAGTGCAGAAGAAGAAGAATAAAATGAAGAAGAGGAAGAGGAAGAGGAAAGAAAACGCCAAGATACACAAACCCCATCAAGGTTTGTGCAAAAGAACCATCCAGAAAAATTAATTCTTGGTGATAAAAATGTTGAAACACAGACTAGGAGAAAATTGACAAGCACTTTTGAACAAGTAAATCTTTCTTTGTTGCCCAAAATAAAGCCTAAATGTTTTGCAGGGGCTGGTAGTGATCAACGTTGGGTTAATGGTATGGAATAATAAATCAATCATATTGAGAAGAATGAGACCTGAGAACTTTTCCTAAGGCCTAAAGACAAAAATGTGATCGGTACATAGTGGGTATTCACAAATAAGTTAAATGACGATGGAAAAATAGTTAGAAACAAGGCAAGATTGGTTTGTAAGGGATATGCTCAAGTGGAAGGTATCGACTTTGAAAAAACCTTTTCTATTGTTGCAAGACTAGAATCCATTAGAATATTTTGTCATTTGTAAGTTCCAAGAACTTTAAAGTGTATCGGATGGATGTCAAGTCAGCATTTCTAAATAGAAATCTAGAGGAAGAAGTATACATTGAACATTCAGAAGGATTATTATTGTTAGAAAATGAAGATCATGTTTAAAAATTGAAAAACACACTTTATGGATTAAAAAAAGCTCCTAGAGCATGGTATTCAGGACTTGAAAAGTACTTGCAACAACAAGGCTTCAAAAGAAGAATTGCAGACAACAATCTCTATATCAAAATAGAAGGAGAATATCAATTAATTATTGTAGTTTACATGGATGATATTATATTCAGTGGCAATAAAGATGATATGTGTAAAGAATTTTTCAAAGAAATGCAGAAAGAGTTTGAAATGTCCCTGCTTGGTGAAGAGTCATTTTTTCTTGGGTTAAATATTACACAATCCAGTGAAGGGATATTGATTTCACAAACCAAGTACATTAAGGATATGTTGAAGAAGTTTGAAATGGAAGACTGTAAACCTATCAGCACACCTATGGTCACTAGGTGTAAATTGAGCAAAGAGGATGAATCAAAGGAAGAAAATCAAACTCTGTATAGATCAATGATAGAAAGCCTACAATATGTGACAACTTCAAGGCCATGTATTATGCAAGTATTAGGGTTAGCTGAAAGGTTTCAAGCTGCACCAAAGGAAACACATGTGAAGGCAATAAAAAGGATCTTTAGATATATAAAAGGAACTTTGGATTTTTTGTTATGGTATCCCACAGGTACAAACTTTACACTGACAAATTATATAGATGCAGATTGGGTGGGTAGTGTGGATGACAGAAAGAGCACCAATGGTGGAGAATTCTTTCTAGGCAACAGTCTAGTGTCTTGGTTCTGCAATAAGCAATCATCAATTTCTATATCCACCACATAAGTAGAATACATTGTAGAATCAACATATTGTACACAAGTGCTTTGGATGTAAAAGACATTCAAGGACATTAAGGTAGAGTATAATGAGTCGATATCAATACTGTGTGACAATATTACTGCAATAAATATTTCAGAGAATCTTATTATGAAATCGAAGACAAAGCATATTCCAATCAAATACTATTTCTTAAGAGAGCAAGTCACATAACAAAATGGAAATCTAAAATATATTGGTACAGAGGAATAGATTGTTGATATCTTTACAAAACCTCTTCCTAGAGAAACATTGAAGTATATTAGACAGAAACATAGAGTGGTAACTATGTCATCTAATCACTAAAATGCTTCAAGAGAAGCACAAGCTATGGGGGAGCAGAAGAAAGAAGGAAAGTTGTTGGCTGTAGATATGAAGAAGAAAAGGGTAAAGAGTAAGAAGGAGAAAACCCCTTTTCCATTGATGTCAAAGGGGGAGAGTAAAAGAGTAATGGGGAGATTTGCAAAAAGAAACAATTGAAGCAGATATGGAAGCATTAACTTAGATGAGAGAAAAATTGTGAAATTCAGTATCAGAGTTGACTAAGGATTGTCATCAATGACAAAGGGGAGTTTGTTGGAAATATTGTTGTCATTGATGTCAAAGACAGGGGGAGACTACTCAGGCCAAAGAGAAGATCAAAGGAGCATCTATGTTGTTAATCGAACTAGACAGAGGAAGCAGAGAAATAGAGGGTTTCTAAGTTGCAGAAATCATGTACAGGGAGATGTCATTGTATGCTTCTATATCGAACTTGGGTTTCATAAAGGCTAAGCATTCATTTTAATCATATGAGTAATCACAGCTTGAAGAACGAGAGAATAAATATATGAGAAAGTTGGAGGAGAAAGGGTTTAGAAATAGTGTTGAAGGCCTGAGTAGTAATGATCCTAGTAAGGAATGTTCTGGTTACCCAATTAACTAGATCGAAAAAAATAAAAAAGATTGATTTATCCAACATTCATAGGGAAAATCGATTTCAAAAGATTTATATTGCAAAAGCAATGTTACATAGTTTGAATGTAAGTGGACGAGTTATGGAACCCTACACAAAGAATTAAATTTTACCCGTTGGGCCCACTATATTGGATATCAGATAATTGGACCGGAGTGAAAGTGCAATGTTAAATTTTTCGGTGGTTCGATGGCCTAGTGGCCTGGTACCCCAGTGGTATAGTGTCCTAGTGGGAAGTGTAAACCGGATCAGAGTGAGTTTTTATAAACATGTGGATAAAATCCCAAGGGACTGGTGGCCTAGTGGTCCGTTGTCCTAGTTGACAGTGTATACTGGACCGAAGTGAGCATGCGGTAAAAAATGTTCCAGGTGGGCCCATGCCTTGGTGATGGGGACACAGAATATCGAGTATATATCAGATAACGGATGTTGGACCAGAGTAATTTCTTGAGACCATGGTGGGTCGATAGCCCGAGGGCTCGGTGGGTCAATGACACAGTGGTCCCAATGGCCCAGTGAAGTATACTGGATATCAGGGATATCAGATAGGAGTTTCAGTGTAGAGTTAAAGGCCTGGGGGGTCGGTGAGACAATGACCCGATAAATAATTGAGAACCCTTGCATGGATGAATCATGATCATCAAAGTAACCAGACCAAGTTAATTGTTGAAAGTGGTAGTGATAAGGTGTCTTAGTGGTCCCGGTGATATACATGGCATAAGTTGATTGGATCCATCTCCTACCAATGACCTTATAAAACAAGGTTCCACAAGCTAGGTTCCATATTGGGAACTTAACGATTGTTTGAAATTTGGATTATGGTTCAATAACCCGATACCCCAGTGGTCCCGATATCTAGGGAATGAGATTACAGATCAGTGGTCAATATTTAACCAAGGACTCATACGATGGTTGTTGAAATTTAATGGGTGTGTTGTGTGTTTCAAGTCCCGGTGGTCTGGATAGTACATTGTATATCGGTATATCGGATATTGCACCGGGTTAAAAGGTTAAAGACATGNTATTGACCTTTCAAATCGACGGTCAGAATCTACTCCCCGATTCATCAGACGGTTTCTAAGTGTTAAGATTTGTGTTGTGACCGATGAATAGATAGCGTGAAATGAGGAATTTAGGACCGATTTCAAGGATTGTTTACAACCCGATTTTAAGGACGAGTCAAGGGATCGGGAGTCGACCTTGTGAGCATGATTTTTGGCATAAAGATAAAAAATTGGATGTAAGGACTCGGTGTATAAATAACGATGTCTTGATCGTTGTGAGTGGGTGGTGTGAAGTTGGGGCTCTAAGATTCGTAAGCGCTAGAGAACAGAATAAAGTCAGATGTACTTGTCTAAGGGCGACAAGGAGGTGAGAGGTAAAACAAAGAACATCTGAAGTCCTATTAATTGTGAACAAGTTGAGCGTATCTTGGAAATTAGAACAAAGATAGAACTGTGGGTGAAATAATAGATTTGTGCATGTGAAGGCTTGAAGTGAAGTGATGATTTTGTACTGTTGACAGTTTAGGAAGAATTGAATCCAGACAGACAAGTTGAGGAGATTGTTGACTCCAGTGGGTTGGTGTCTTCATCTTGCTGAGTTGGTGCTCAATTAGGGAGATGGGTGTCTCTAGCAAGTTTGTTCCAACAAATATTGTAACTGTAGGTTCATGCCTACATGTGTTGTTGAGTTGGTGCTCAGGTGAAGGAATTGATGTCTTTTTCAAGTGGTTGTCTGTAAACATGGTAACATATTGGTGTTTGTAGCAGGTTGTTTCCTGTGAATATATTTCAATAAAATATTTTTGTGATTTTGTCCAAATTTGGTTTCCACGTTAAATCTTTGTGTATTGTGCATTATGTTTATATATATTTATTAATAATTGTTTATGGTTGGTGTTGTAACAGATTTCGCAAATGGCTCTACTCAGTATTTATTTTTCCCAAGCACCAATGGAATACCTTGATATAATGGCAAGCAGTTCATGGCACGCTCTATGGGTGTTGTGAAGAAATGAAGGTTTGTTATTTGGCATGGAATATGCGGGGAGAGCTTGTATGGCTTCGTTTACCAATCTCAGTTTTTTCCTCTTTCCCCGTTCGATCTCTCTTAGAAGATTAAAAGTTTTGGAAATTGAGGGTTTTGGACATCCAATTGAACAGTTATTTAACAATTTGTATTCTGACCTTCCCTGGCGCTTAAACGACCTGAAAGTTGTCTGCACAGGAGGAATTACTTGCATGGTTTTTGACTTAAATGTTGTAGACATTACGGAAAGCTGGAAACTCACTGAACGATGGACAGAAATCCGCTCGGAAGAAAATGAATGGGATATGAATGTAAAATTCTATCAGGATGATGGTGATGCTGAGAAAGAGATGATGAGAAAGGCAGCATCCATGTTTTTTAGTGATGAATGTCTCTTGTCAAATGCTTGCAAAATTAGGCCATCCACTCTCGTTCCAAACACGACGTTGGTTTTTGTTTTTTTTGACCGCCATGTTTCAGAGGATGGATGGGAACAAGTGGTGGGAAACATTAAGGCACTGCATAACTCTTCATTAGACTTCCAAATCAGTCATATCATGAACTACAGCCCAAACCTGGCGTCTTTAGATAATCAAGAACGCATACTAGAGCCGAAAGGCACAATTCTAAGTTTGTCTTTTAAGAGCATCAAAATTCTTCTGGATTTTCAAGGAACACTTTCCGAAGTTGTAGGCTCCACCAAATTGCAGGGTGATTACGCGGTTAGTACAACTATGGAGGAAGACAACAAGGGCATTAAAGCTGACAAATTCGTTCCATCAACACCCTTGGAATTGGCGATCGATTATATTCTGCATGATTTTGAAATGGCAGAAGTTGAACCAATTCCAACTTACACCAAATTCGGAGCACGGGAGTCTTTGGTTGTTGAGGATTGAGGCTACGAATATATCGTCCATAAGTTGGTGGGAGAATTCCTCAAATCTGACGGTGGGCAAGATGATGAATTTTTTTTAATGGTGGGAAGCGTATGTTTGGATTTGTAACATATGATACTAGCTAAAGGAAACCCTCACTATGTATGCGGTACTCGTGTTCTGGTTAAGCTACGCAAAGAGAATATGTGAATCGACTCCTGAAGCTCGCAACATATTTGGTCAGCTTTCGAAGAATAGGAAGCTATTGTCCGAGTTTTTGAAAAAAAGATTATCTGTACCTTGGTGAAGCTGCACAAATCATAGTTCAGAATATCAATTATGAAATTCCATATAAAGAAGGGACGATCGCTGGGTTCTGTAGTGCGTTTAATGTCATTGACAGATTTTAATTATCTTTGGACGTAAAACGGATATTGTTAAAAGAATCGCCCGGTGAGAAGGAAGGTTGTATTGTCAGAAGCCGCTCGGGAACCGACTCCGGGAGATGAAGATTATGGCAGGTGGTGTTACCATTGGTATGATGGTTGGGACGTTACCATTCAGGCGAAGAACAGGGGGAACAGGAGCAGTGCCTGGAATCTCTTTCCCTGCTAAAATATTATTGTAAATCAGGTGCCTCCAAAAAACGTTTCGCAGCCTCCATCGAATCAACAGCAGCATCTAACAGTTGTTCTGGAGCTGTGCACGCCCACCGAGTTCACTATTTCCACTGAATCTGCACCTGGTTCCACCGCTGTAGGCAAGCAGGAATCCCTCACACACTTCAACACCTTTCTTTCATCGGTGAGTCGGATTCGATGTGTTGAATCTGAAGAAAATGGGAGTAAGCCTATATATTCATTGAAGTACTATGAGATAGTGCTTAAAGCTCTTAAAATTTTTCCCGGAATTCAATTGCAACAGATCCCTTGGACCACTCTTGCTGTCATCCGTCAATCTGCATGTTCATCTGCTAACAAGGAATGGGCACCAACCTTACCAGATCATTTTTCTGATGATGACGTTGATAGTCTTCTACAAAAAATACCTAGAAAGTTGAAAGAGGAACTTTTGCCATTTCAGTGGGATGGTGTGAGGTTTGGCTTACGAAGAGGCGGTAGGTGTTTCATCGTAGATGAGATGGGTGTTGGGAAAACAGTACAGTGTTTTGTCACTGGAACAATCCTAGTGACTTGGTCAAGTGTCCCAAGATAGTTGTGGTATCATATACAATGTTCAGTCGCCTACAAAAGAGTATGCGAGCTCTGAAGTAGGGTTTGATGATTGTCGATGAATCACACAACTTGCGTTGCAACAAAACCAAAAAAAAAACTGACAGAATGTGATGAGACCAAAGTTGTTTTTGATGTGGCAAGAATAATCAAGCGTACTGTTCTCGGGCACGCCTTCTTTGTCAAGGCCATATGATATTTTTCACCAAATTGATATGCTATGGCCTGGATTGCTGTGAAAAGACAAATATGAGTTTGCATGAAATTACTGTTCCATGAAATCAGTTCAAGTATCTCATGGGAGGTGCTATAAGGATTTCTCTAAGGGGATTCGCTTGCAAGATCTTAAGGTGTTATTGAGGGAAACTATCATGGTAAGACGACTGAAGCAAAATGTTTTAACACAACTACCTCCAAAGCGTAGGCAGGTAATAAGACTAATGTTGAGTTCGCCAGATATTTCTTTGGCAAAGCTTTGGAGCTTTCAGGGGCAGTTGTTCAATCATCCACTTTTTGCTGATTCTGAGGGCACAGATGTCGTGGATAAAGACTTAAGTCCTCAGAAAATGGTAGTCTTTGGTCATCATCTGAGAGTCCTTGATAGAATACAAGCAGTTGTATGTCAAAAAGGACTTGAGTTTGTCTGTATTGATGGGAGTACACTTTCTAAGGACCGCCAAGCTACTGTACAAGCATTTCATTCAAGGCCAGAGGTGAAGATGGAAATATTGGTATAACTGCTGGTGGCGTAGGGCTTGACTTCTCGACAACTCCAAGTGTTGCCTTTGTTGAAATGCCCAAGTCGGCATCTGAAATGATTCAGGCAGAGGATCGAGCTCATAGACGAGGGCAAATGAATGCAATCAATATATATGTCTTATGCGCTAAGATGAATCACAATGGCAGACATTTAGCAAGAGCCTGGAATGAATTTCAACCATGATGAATAACATAGATGACTGTATACATGAGATAGAGGTAGATGTTGTTTACCAGATAAGCCTCTCCATGACTAAAACATGTTCACTGAAGGTAATAAATGTGATGGGTATTTGAAAGGCAGTATTCCAGTCTTACCCATGGAAAACAATATTATTGTTGATGGAAAAAGTGACATAGAACTTTCCAAATCATCGTCCCAGCCTTGGCCAAATACAGACTCATATTCTGTTGAAAAATCCTGTGTTAAAGAATTAGAATGTACAATTAGGTGATGAAAGTGCAGCAGGTACAGAACCAATCACCTGTGGATTGGAAGGACACGGGTTCTTGAAAGGTTGTGGTCCTGTCGCGTCCAAGGAAAAATATATTATTGTTGATGTCAAGTGTGTTCTAGAACTTTCTGAATCATCCTCCCAACATTTGTCTAATACAGAGTGTGATGCATTGTGCTGGTAGAGGAACGAACGAGTGAAGAACATGTTTTTAGTGTATGCAGACCCAGATCCTGCAACCCTTGGCTTGGTGAGGATAGATCATGAGCCCAATATCCAAAGCCGCAGCTTCCAAGTGTCAAGGAAGAAATGATGAGGTGTCAAATATTTAGCAACACATCTGTCAGTCGCAGAGTGCCAGGAAGACGAACCGGTTCATATTTCCCTGGAACACTAAGAGTTTTGTTTAGATTTCTTCTCTTTTAAAAGAATATGTGATGTGACAGAAGAGAGGGGGGGTGCATGAGCGTAGCACTGGGGAAACCTCTTTTGAAGAGGGTTTCATTGTAATGTCTGAGTTTTTGTAACCCATTAATGGAGTAATATAAGAAGATCTGTGACTTGCGACTATGAGATTCATCACGGTCGATTTTTTTCAGCATGTTTTTCTTCTCTTTCAGCTGTGTTAAAAATGTTTGGATTTCATTTATGTGTTTCCTTACTCGCAACTGAAATTGTCTTTACCATATCTTTATGTCTTCCTTAATCCATCACGGTTGCATTACATTTTGTTTTCTTCTAACGGATGGGCTTCGTTATACTTTAGTACGACCACTACTATAACGAAAGGATTTGGGTTTTCTGTAATTGTTTATTGCCTTTCCTCTGCACCAGCTATCATTTGTGTAAGACCAATCTGCATTTTCAGAACTCTGCATATATCCTTTGCTACGTCGGCCTTTCCTTTTGCTTCCCGCTACCGCATCATGATTTATCAAAGCACTGAAAGATAGACTTACTTTGCCTCACTTTTCGCAAGTTATTTGATCTCCGCTATTGTCTTTTTTCCTCGATTTTCATTTGACTCCATTCCCAATGGACCATTTCCCTGGTTTAACCCCCAAACCCCACAAATCCAAGACCATATTTCACCCATGAATCTGCCCACCGTTTTCATGCTTACTTCAATTTATTTTGTAACATTTTTCGAGAGATCCCTCTCAGGTTGGAAGAGGGCAGCTTCTAATCCAAAGTGGTTCGAGGTTGCCTCGGGATTGATGTGCTGCAACCCATTTCAATTCTGAGTGTCAACAGTTGGTAAAATAATGAATTGATAAATATTGTACAAGAAGAAAAGAAAAAGCATTCTTATAGAGATTCACCCCCCCTCTCAGTATAACTAAGTGTACCAAAAGATTGAGTTGTGAATTATGTGGAAGGTTGGCTAAAGGGTGACTCTATAAGAGAACAGAAAGCCCTCCCTTGTATAGTTTCCTAGGCATTATGAAATATACCTAGTATATTTCATTTCTTATTATTTAATAATATGTTATAAGCTTGTTATTATGTAAATGGGCATTATAATATAAATGATAAGTTAATGATAATTCATAACCTTTGGAAACAACATGAGGGTAAAATCATGAATGTGGGTGTCTATTTTCCTTGTGTTTTTAGAAAATAAAATATATTTTTCATAAGTTTTTCAACTTCTGGTAAACAAAAGTATTTTTTTAATTTAGAATTTCACTTTACAGTAAAAACAAAACTTGTCATGAATTTTGTTAGCATTCTATTGGTTATTTTTTAAAATATTTTTATTGACATTTGATATGTCAATTTAGCGATTGTTTGACAATATGTTCCTTAAAAATGAAGGCATTGATAACGAGTTATGTTTTTCGACATCAATTTACTCATTATTAAACTTTTGTTTATGAAAAACGAAATATGTTGCAACAATCTAAACATACTCTATTAAAGTATGACTATAGTTTTGAAGACAACATATGAATATTATAATTACTACAATTTTTTGAATGACCTATCTGAAAGAATTGCATATTTTAAACACGTTTAGTTCGACTCCATGTATCTTCCTTAATTTTTATTTAAAAGTAAAATATAAAAATACCCTTTTGAAGAGGATAGTGAGAGGTTCCGTAATATAATTTTTCCATATTTTTTTACTGTGTATTATTGAAGAGATTGATTTTTCATTTCACTGAATCATTGGTTCATCTAAAAATAATATGCAAACAAGTTTTTATAAAACTAACTAAAATTACTAAAAAATTTCAATTAAATTGAATACAAATTGTATCAAATGAAAGTAGAATCAATTCTACAAATATTGGTACTAGCTCTGAAACCAGACTTAGAGTATTTTAAAGGGTTCGCTCCTTCTGAAGTTGGAGTAAGTTGAAGTGAACACAAACTTTTTCTTAAAAGTGTCATGTTACAGGTTTTCCACCGAACTATTGGTTCGGTCGAAAGTTAGTTTTAACGGAAAAAAACTTTAAAAAACAAAAACAAAAAATGTCTAATTGCACTAGGGGGCACGACGCTAGATTTAAATTTCGGCCAAAATCTTTTTCGGCCCAAAAAATTCTATAGTTCGACCGGAAAAGTGTCGTTACCAATTTTCACGACCTTATTCTCATGAAAGTTTTACCTAGATTCATGATTTTAGCCATGGATTATCATTCCCCACGTGTATTTATATACACATATTGTATTTCATACGATGTCAAGTAAATATGTAAAATGAATAGTAAATAAAATAAATTTATTATGGATATATGGAATTATGTATTTATGACATTCTCATGAAGTGGACCACCATATCCACTTCATTTAGTATCAGAGTAAGTCTCGATCCGGCTTTTGGCCAACCCCATCGTTTTAGAGTTTCTATGAAAAATCCAGGTCTTTGACCACGTTGGCATTTGGCCATTAAAACAAAATCATCAAAAATTACCATTGAATAAATAATCCTTCAACTACTAGAAAATTAGAAGAAGTTGGTACCAGACATCAAGAAGAAGAAGAAAAATAATAATAAAGGAAAAAAAAGGAAAAGAAATAAAAAGAAAAGAAAGAAAAAGGAAGAACCAAAAAAAGACAATTTAAAAGAAAAAGTCCAAAGAAGAAGGAAGAGTAAATTATGATTCTAATATTGGTGGTTTACAAGCCCATGGTTTTGGAAAACCGTTGGCCCATGGTATCTCCCTACAATATTAAAAAATAATTTACAGTGGTAACTTTTTACAACTTTTTTACATGCGGGGTTGAAGCCAAAATAAAAAGTCAATGATCTAAAATATTAATTCAACCCCAATTAACTTGTGTAAAAGATATTTATGAAGGAAAAGTAAGAAGAAAGGGTATTAAAAGAAAAGATAAAGGGAATTATTAAAGTTGCTTAATATTTTTTATTAAATTGAAAGGCAATCAAAGTAATATTCATGTTATTCACAGGAGGAATATATATTTATAAAGGAATTAATACATACCCAGTCAACCTTACGACTCAAAAGGATGAAAATCCAATTAATGTAAAGAGGTCTTCAAATGTCGAAATACAAACAAGCTAGGGGTACAAAGAAGACTCAATTCCAAAAGTTAATCAAGAAAAAGATACAAGTATAAGAAGTAAAGATCAAGTTGCAAGGATGCCTTATCGACATCCTAATCACAAAACTCGATACTTCAACCAATCAATGTATCAATAGAAACAAATGTTCGATATTCTGAAGAATATTACTTCCACTAGAAGTGGTGCTCAAAGTAGAAGCTATCAAGGGAGTCAAAATACATCACATTTTTTCCAAGAACCCTTTAAACGCACAGTTTCACAGATGATCAAATTAGGGTGGGCAAACTCCTTTACAATTCAACAATTCTGCTAAGCCCTTAAAGGATTATATCGTCTCAGGTCCACAATGATAATTGACTCAATAATGAAGAATCAAGAGACAATCTTACAAGCCATAGCAAAAGATAAGTCTTTTATAGCTATGCTTTGAGGACAAAGCATTTTTAAGGGGGGGGAACTTGTAATATACCAAATATATTTCATTTATTATTATTTAATAATATGTTATATGTTTGTTATTATGTAAATAGGCATTATAATGTAAATGAAAGTCAATGATAAGTCATGACCTTTGGAAAGAACATGAATTATCATTCCCCACGTGTATTTGTTCGACAACACGGGTATTCCAACAGAGGACAAACACCTTCAGTAACCACTCACATAACCAGATCAAAGATCAACACGCCGATGTTTTCATGTGGTAAAACCCCTACGGGGAAACATCCATGGCTCCAGCCAACGCGGCCACTTGGAGCAGTTTATTAATGCAAAGAAAAAGATTACAGAGAGATTTTACAATAGAGTTTCTCACAATCGATCATCGGCAAATGAATCTCCATGCTCTTTAAATAGAGATCATGGACCAATCGGGTGTTAAGCCACGGATCAATGGTCGTTAAGATCGAGGAGAGTATGAACCGTCAGATCACTCTATGTCGGGAACATATCGTGACCGTCGGATTTCCTAACTACAAAT
>SNQJ01S0070225.1:47712-64097 GCA_010110895.2 Picea sitchensis | reverse complement strand
TGAAAATGTCTGCAACTTGATCTTCTGTAGGGCAAAAGAGCACTTCAATAACTTGATCATGAATGAGCTTTCTGATGAAGTGCATGTGTATCTCGATGTGCTTGCTGCATTGATGTTGAACTGGGTCTTTGGCGAGCTTGATGGCATTCTGATTGTCGCACCAAAGGCTGGTCGGATGTTGTTGCTGGAATCCAAACTCAGAAAGGATCTGTCGAAGCCACAAGGCTTCCTGACTTGCATTTACCGTTGCTCGGTACTATGCTTCTGCTGAAGAAAGTGCAATAGCCTCTTGTTTCTTATAGGCCCAAGTGACAGGTCCTAAACCAAGGCTGAAAACATAACCTGTAGTGGACTTCCGATCATCAGGGTCGACGACCCAATCTGAATCAGTGAAACCAACCAATAAAGGATTCCCCCCTAAATTGTAATGTATCTCAAACTGAACTGTACCACGGACATAACAAAGTATCCTTTTAGGTGCTTTCCAATGGCTTTCATGGGGTGTTTGCATATACCAAGCAACAAGACCAACAACAAAGGAAAGATCAGGACGGGTATGAGTCAAGTATAAGAAGCTACCAACTAACTAACGGTACAGGGTGGCATCAACTTCAGGAGAAGTACAGGTGGCAGTAAACTTGACTCCAGACTGGAAGGGAAAAGGGGTTGGTTTACAATCATCCATGTGAAAGCAACGAAAAATGTCACAAGCATACTTAGACTGGGAAAGAAAAAGATTACAAAGAGATTTTATAATAGAGTTCCTCACAATCGATCATCGGCAAATGACCCTCCATGCTCTTTAAATAGAGATCATGGACCAATCGAGTGTTAAGCCATAGATCAATGGTCGTTAAGATCGAGGAGAGTATGAACCGTCAGATCACTCTATGTCGGGAACATATCGTAACCATCGGATTTCCTAACTACAAATGCATACTAAAGAAACACACTAAGAAACACACCTTTACCTAACGACACATTAGACCAAGTAGATCTTAACTAACTCCTAAGTGTCTAAATATCCTAACATCCCCCCTTAAGAACAACTTGGGATAGGATTGAAGGATTTACAATAGTGACACAATAGGAAAAGGAAGGAGGCATTAGAGCCTATCCCCCCTTAATGATAACTTCTTGAACTCCTAACATAGATCGAAGTTTGAAAAACTTTGCTTCTATAAGAGACTTTGTGAAAATGTCTGCAACTTGATCTTCTGTAGAGCAAAAGAGCACTTCAATAACTTGATCATGAATGAGCTTTCTGATGAAGTGCATGTGTAGCTCGATGTGCTTGCTGCGTTGATGTTGAACTAGGTCTTTGGCAAGCTTGATGGCACTCTGATTGTCGCACCAAAAGCTGGTCGGATATTGCCGCTGGAATCCAAACTCAGAAAGGATCTATCGAAGCCACAAGGCTTCCTGACTTGCATTTACCATTGCTTGGTACTCTTCTTCTACTGAAGAAAGTGCAATAGCCTCTTGTTTCTTACAGGCCCAAGTGACGGGTCCTGAACCAAGGCTGAAAACATAACCTGCAGTAGACTTCCGATCATCAAGGTCGACAACCCAATCTGAATCAGTGAAACCAACCAATAAAGGAGTCCCCCCTGAACTGTAATGTATCCCAAACTGAACTGTACCACGGACATAGAAAAGTATCCTTTTAGCTGCTTTCCAATGGGGTATTTGCATATACCGAGCAACAAGATCAACGGCAAAGGAAAGATCAGGACGGGTATGAGTCAAGTATAAGAGGCTACCAATTAACTGACGGTACAGGGTGGCATCAACTTCAGGAGAAGTACAGGTGGCAGTAAGCTTGACTCCAGACTGGAAGGGAGAAGGGGTTGGTTTACAATCATCCATGTGAAAGCGACGAAAAAGGTCACAAGCATACTTAGACTGGGAAAGAAAAAGATTACAGAGAGATTTTACAATAGAGTTTCTCACAATTGATCATCAGCAAATGACCCTCCATGCTCTTTAAATAGAGATCATGGACCAATCAAGTGTTAAGCCACGGATCAATGGCCATTAAGATCGAGGAGAGTATGAACCGTCGGATCACTCTATGTCGAGAACATATCGTGACCGTAGGATTTCCTAACTATAAATGCATACTAATGCATACTAAAGAAACACATTAAGAAACACACTTTTACCTAACGACACATTAGACCAAGTATATCTTAACTAACTCCTAAATGTCTAAATATCCTAAGAGTATTTATATACATATATTGTATTTCATATAATGTGTAAATATGTAAAATAGATAGTAAATAAAAGATTATTTATTATGGATATATGGAATTATGTATTCATGATGTTCTCATGAAGTGGACCACCAAATCCACTTCACATTATGGTTGGAAAAAAACGAAAAAAAGAAGGAATTATTACCAATTCAAGGGTTTTATCAAATCAATTATGCATATGGAGGGGTATAGAATTCTGACATTTTAAAATATCATATGCATGGGGATTTTTATATGGAGCATTCCAAGAAATCCCTGAAATCTTTGAAGTGAGTGGAATTTTATTTTTAAGGGTAGATCATAGTGTCTCTTTAAGAACATCTTCTAAAGATACAATGGGCTCAGATGTATGCATTCTAGTTGATGATGAGATTAGATAGAGATAAAAACTATAACTCGAATTTAAATCATATGAGATTCCAAATTAAACATAAAATGAAAAAAAAAAAAAAACCAATCGACACAACTTTTAATCCCGATAATGGAAAGAATAATAAGAGAGTTTCACAGAAATAATATGTTGTTTATGCTTACAGATCTAAAGTTACACTTCTTTTTGTTTATGTATCACAGTGCCTTTTTATGTATGACAGTGCCTAAAAGGAAAGAGACACTGAAACATTATATAATTGTAAGTCTCTGAACACATATCATCTTCACTATTTTTTTAACATCCCTGAGTGAAAAGAGCTTAATCCCTTGAAGTGCTAAGTGAGCACATATCAATGTATATTTTAATTTTTACTTTTAAAAATATTTTTAAATAGATGATTTTTTTTCTTGGAATTTTTTTTTCTGTGTACATGAAATGTGAGCTTTTAACCCGAAGGTAAGTGCAATCAAAGATCAATATGAGACATACGGTCACGATGCGGGGAAATAAAATGGATGCCAGCATCAAATTCCTCATCGACGGGATAACCCTACACCTGAAATGTGATATACAGCCCTCAAAAGAATGTGTAAAAGCTAAATTATCAGAGTTGGAAGTGAGTACTTGTTTTGAGGTGACGAACTACTATTTTAATTATTTTTCAATTCAAAAACATGTTGCCATGTAAAGTAATGCTCTAATAATATGTTGAGTAGGTGACAATCATTTTTTTCATTTTCTCTTTGGTATTGTGTTATAGGATTAAAGGAAAAAGAAAGGTACACACAATTGCAATCAAAACTTACACTTCCAGTGAAAATGGAGATTCATCTCCCTATAACTATGGTACACCATCTCTGCAAAATCTGTTTTATCAACCATAATGTATGTGGATCATCCACGCACAAAGAAAATGTCCATGATAGACAAATTGTTGAACATTGTTGATGGCTCATAAAGAGAAAGTACATTAACTAAATCCCCAATCCTTTTAGTGACCCAATCGCAACTACTATTACTTACCCTGGAAGCACAAAGTATATCTTCCATAGCAAAATTATTTTGTGCATAGAAGCACTGGTAGCAAGCATTAATCGGATAAAAAACACATAGAGCAACACTTCCATAACTAAGCAAAAAGGAACTGAAAGAAATTCAGTACTTTGCACATTTAATATATTGTACAACTTTTCTATTCATGGTTAATTTCTCTACTCTTCTCTGCTCTTTGATAATGTTGTTCATGGTTTTGGTAATTTATCACACAAGCAAAACTTCCATAAACAGGGAGGCGTTGAAAGGGATTCACTACCTTGCACAATGTTTCTATTCAGAGTTAGTTGTCTCTACTCATTGATAATGGTGTTCATGGTTCGATAAAGAACTGCCTCAGCGAGTTGTACAGCAACTGCAACCATGCAGGAAAGTTGCAAAATGGCTGGTAATGCAAAAAATGGCTGTGATATCGTGACAGTGGCTGTGAAATTCTGCAGGAACAATGTGAAGAGCAAATGCACCTAGCAATCAAGATATCAAGGTAATTTTTTGCATTACCATAAAATAGTAATTATGTCTTTATAGTTTATCAATATCATAATATTAATTAATTTTGTAAAAACTTCACATTACATGTTATGATTTATTGTGCAATTAAAATTAAAAAATAACTTTTTCATTCATAAATGATAAAATAAAGAGTAGGAGAATTTGTTGTACCCAATGTTCAAAAGCTTTCAGAAAAGTTATAAAATCAAGGACTTCAATCGCTGGCCCAACTGTTCCGCTATTCCCCCACCCCATTGCAGTTTGGGACAGTCGGCAACATTAAGACTCTCCAACGACTTCAAATCTTCAACACCTGCCAAATCTTCAAGGTCATCGCAAAAAGACACAGAAAGGATTCGAAGCTCTGCAAGCTGTCCCAACTCCTGTATTCTTTTTAATTTGGAACATTCATCCGCCAGGAGCTCCTCCAAAGATATTAATCTTTCGAGACTTAGGAGCTCCTCTACTTCTATACACCTTCTGATGTCCAGTTTTCGAAGTTTTATAAGATTAGGAAGCCCTTCTATTTTTTTCAGTCCACTACAACTATACAATTGCAGACTTATTAGTGTTGGTGGCAGTGTTCCAACCTCCACCAGGTTATCACACTTTGCGATGACGAGATGTTTGAGGTTGGGGCAGACACCTTCATGAAAGGATATCTGCGATATTTCTGTCCACCCTAGTTCTAAATGTTCCAGCCGGTACATACATTGTTGAGCACTGTCAATGGAGGGATCTAATTTATGCTCTCTTCTCCCTGTGGGATCTGTTAACGCTTCTCTTTCTCCTTCAACCAGCATTTTCAATGGCAGCTCGCGTAATGGACAATTCGTTACTTTTAAGACTACCAGATTGTTCATGTTCACGACTTCTGGCGGTAAGGAGTGTATTCCACATCCGGCTATCCACAACGTTGACAGCTGAGTTAACAGTCCCAATGAATCGGGCAAAGATTTCAATTTGCAGCAACCAGAGAACCACAACTCCTGCAAGCTGCTTAGGTGAGCCAGCGAACGTGGCAGCATTTCCAACAGGGGGCTTCCTATAACAAGAAGTTCCAAATTGCTTAGGTTTCCGATGTCCCCAGGCAATTCTTTTAAACCTGTGCCGAACAGACGTATTACTTTCAGGGACGGTTGATGCGCGACTTGGGCAGGCAATACTTCCATCTTCTTACATTGTGAAAGGCCTAAATATTCAAGCGTGCTGATATTTGCAAATGCTTCCTCCGACATGGTCAAATTGTAGCAACTTTGCAGATTCAGATGTTTAAGTCGAATCAAATTCCGGAATGAATTTGGAAGCCCTTCCAAACTCCAGCATTCAGAGAGATCAAGGTATTGGAGGCTTGTTAAGTACCCAAAAGAATCAGGCAGCGACTCCATTTCTGGGCAGCACAAGTGGAGGTATTTCAGGGAGCGCAAATGACAAAATTCTTCTGGCAAAGTTTTGACATGAATCAAATCTGATGAATAATTTAGGACAATCTTTTCGATGTGCTTCAACTGCCCAATAGACTTTGGAAACTTTGAAAGAGGAGCATAAATATTCAACTCCCGCAACTCCAGAGGTGCCTGCAACCCAATTTCAATGATAACAAAGATCAGTATATGGTTATTTTCATTTACAAAAGCCCTCAATCGCTTTCGATACCCTGGGCCGGCATACCAATAACAAAAATAGATTACCATAAAATAGTGCAGCAAATAAAAAAAGAAAAAAGAATAAACACAGAACCGCTTGTAGCTTTAACCTGATATTCTGCTCGCCACAGTATTTTCAGTTTGCTTCCGGCCACTTCTAAAACCCTTGTATTTTTCAGCGGAATCCAGGAAGGCAGGCAAGAGTAGGGACAGTTGATCCAGCGTATCCATATAAGATCTGGCGACTCAACCATCCTCATTATTCTTTCTAAATGACCATCTTCAGTTGCAACAAGTCTTAACTTTCTGAAACGATATGGTGGAGTGACAAACAACTTCCTCACAAAGTTTCCGAACACCTCATCACACCAACTTATGAACCACGATAATCCTTTTAATTCTGGAAACTCACTGTAACTAATGCGCCCAGGAACCGTCCTGATCCGGCGCACCTCATTTATTATCTGTTTAGTATTTAAAAACAAACAACAAACAAATAAATCAGAGCATCAAGATTTATCTTTATGTTGAATAAAGAAACTTAAAAGAAACACTTACAGACGATTGCTGCTGCCATAAATCATGAATGTCGTGGATCGTTCGCCAAAGACGACCCGAAGAATTTTCCTGATCAGCGATATAACGTCCCAAATCTCTGAGATGGTCATGCATTTTTATCCTATTGTTTTTTATGTCCACCTCAACGAGGCACTTGCTTTCTAGATTTAAAAGCCCAACCAAACCGTTCCAGCTTGACCCGTTCCATATTCTTATGGCCATATCCCTGTCTTCTCCTATGAAATAACAGGCAATGTCTAAGAATATTTGTTTTTCCTCTTCATCTAGTGCATCGTAGCTTATTTTCAAACACTGGTGAATCTCACCGGGAAGTTTTATCTGGCTAAGTTTATCCAATTGGCCTTCCCAGTAAGATTTGTTCCTTCCACAGAGAAGTGCCCCAAACACTTTCAGAGATAAGGGCAATCCATCGCACGCCTTGCAAAACTCATCTACAAGATATTCAAATCCTAGTGATGGATGAGGTTGCAAGAAGGCATACGAGCAGAAGAGCTGTTGAGAGTGTTGCTCATTGAGGCCTGTTAATTTATAGATTGACGACCCAGCTATTCCTGAACTCGTGAGGACATCCATGTAGCGAGATGTAACCAATACTAAGCTATCTGAATGAAGTGCATCTTTTATTGGCAAAAGCGCATCTAACTGATGCACTTGGTCTACATCATCTAAAACTACCAGAGCGTGACATGATGAAAGATATCTTCCTAGCATTTCTATACCTTCGTTAACGCTATCTATTTGCACATCCCATTTAGTCAAGCCCTTTATAAGTTTGCTCTGCAAGGAATTTAAAGACCTTATCCCTGCAGTCTCTCTGACATCAAATAAGAAATAGGATTTTCCGAAATGGGACCTCTTTCTATTGAAGAGTTCTTTGGCTAGCGTGGTCTTCCCCACTCCACCCAAGCCTACAATCCCCAAAACCTGAGCTTTCCCACTCTTCTGCCGCAAGGAAACTGTATTCTCGAAATCTTGCACTTTTTCTTGTAGCCCAGTTGGGTATGTCGCCACATTCAACGCTCCTTTTCTGCGCTCTTTCAGTACGCATTGCAGGACGTTATCCAATAGTTTGCCCTCGTCACTATAAATTTACAACAAACAAAAGAAAACATTAGGTATATTTCAATACAAGTTAGATTAATAATACGGACAGGGTGAGTTAGATTTCCAACCCATTGTAGGCCTCCAGTTCGAAACCGACTCTGTTCGAGACGTCTTTGAGGGCTTGTCTCCAACTTTCTATTGTTTGTTGGTCGTATCTGCCTTTTTTTTCATGAATACTCAGGGCTTGAGCATACCGCCCCGACCATCGAAGCTCCGAAGGCTTCACATTATAAAAGACTGGAATAGTAGTAGCACCAGGGTTGCATATAAGGACAAGCTCATCCAGACACCATTTTGATTCAGCATATGTGGGAGAGAAAACAGCGATATGGACAGAGGCGGTTCTGATGGCGCCTTCAATTTGAGGAGCTATGTATTCTCCCTTCTGCAGTTCATCCTTGTCCAGGAAAGGTTGAAATCCATGGAAAAGAAGGCGATGGTAAAGATTGGTAGCGAAGGTGTGTTTTACGTCTGGCCCCCGATGATTGATGAATACATCGTAGGAACAATAATTACTAGATGGGGGAGAGGAGGTACAGACTTTGGGATGAGCAGTGATTTGCAGATCTCCCATTAAACACAAAACACAAATACAAATACCTGGTATGAAGATGATGATGAAGACATCGGTAACTTCGTGATGAAGCTAGGCTCGATATTTTGGTGATCTCCCCAATTAAAATCTATATGTAGCGATAATACTCAAACTGGTGGAACTGGGACGGGGGCTACTGTGTTTCGATCCGGATCAACTGCAGGTAATCCCCTTGCCCTTGCCGCCTCCTCTATTGCTCCTCCGCTTGGCTACGACAGAACTCTCGTTGCCTATGTCCCCTCGCTATACCCTTGTTTCTGCCCCTGGGTCTCGATCCGGATCAACTGCAGGTAATCCCGTTGCCCTTGTTGCCTCCTATATTGCTCCTCCTCTTGGCTACGACAGAGCTTTCGTTTGCTATGTCCCTTCGCTATACCCTTGTTTCTGGCCCTGAAACGGTAGCTACCCTTGCTTCTGCTCCTGAAACAGTAGCTACCCTCAGCAAATTTTTAGTGGACTAAGCAAATTTTTAATTAGGTGAGTAAGCCGTAGATTAGCCATTGATGAAGCTGTTGCTTTCGATTTATGGTAGGAGAGGCAAATCGTTATAGTTATTATGATTTTGATGCAGTCGAACGTCTCCTTTTCCAAAGGGACACGCCAATGAGGGACAGTTGTCATCTGCATATGATCATATTCGGTGCGTGCAAGCTGGAGCCTTCTTTCTTTCATTACTTTTCTTTGTACTGTGTAAAGTAAGATTCTTCCCAAAGATCCACTATGAGCCACTCATAGTGGTTTAAAGCCAGCATTATATATTCAGCAGTGTCCTCTTCATAGAAATTTAAATGAGTAATTACTCTTGAACGTGGCAAAAATGTAAAGGAAGCTTAAATGTATTTTTAAGTTTTGTACGGGAGTGGAACAATGCAAAATTCAAAATTTACTAATCCATTAGAAATATCAATAAATGTTTTTAATGTAATTTTGAACTTATATCTTTTGCCTAATATTTACAAAATAAAAGCACTTTAAATAAAGTGAAGAGAGGAATGGTAAAGTGAGAAATCAAGCTTTAACTAAAGATATATGCATAATGGTCACGAGGGTGATGGAGATATCATCAAGTAAAAGCCATTTGATTTGGAATTTATCGGTGATGGAGATATCATTAAGTAAAAGTCATTTGATTTGTCAAGCAAAAACCTTTGCTATTTGATTTGTCAATTAAATATTATTTAATTTATTTTTAAAGATAATAATGGATAAAATTTAATAACGTCAATCTGTATGAAATCACTATTTTTATTGTTTAAAATCTAACTTTAAATAAAAAAATAGATCCAGCATAATAAAAATCCTTCATTTCATAAAACTTTAACTTTTGAATCCAAAACATTAAAAAAAATTATAAATTAAGTGCACCAAAACTATTGAAAAAAAAATATCATAAAGCCAAAATCACTCAAAAATGACGTAATTAATCAACAAAACGAATATAAATTGCTTGAGGCAAAGCTACGTGTCTAGGGAAAATATCACGTTGTCCATGTTGAAAAAAGCACATTCCATAGAAAAAGAGCACATTTGAAAACTTTGTAAGACCATAAGTCAACCATGCCCCATAAGCTAGCTTGTTTTCGCATGAATGACACATGAGATGCGATGACGTCCTCTAGTGTGACTTTGACAATTGAAGCGAGATTACGAGTAGAACAATTGCTCTTGATCTCCCATTTGATTTTGTTAGCACACCCAATGGGTTCATCTTTGCCATGGCCATTTCAATTTTTTGGAAGAAAGGATCTTGTTCGAGTTTCAAAATTCTTAACAATTTTTCTAGTGCATGACTTGGTGGACTTGGTGTGGAGATGATAATTGAAGGTGAAAAAGCCCCGGTGGTTCATTAGGTCTACACAATACTTGTTGTTAAAGATGTTGGACATGTGGATGTCCAAGATGGTGGTATTGGAGGAGGTCTTGGAAGGATATGTGGTGTAGAGATGTTGGGAGACACTTTTGTTCAAAGTGTTGTACTACATCATGTATAAACAGTGTGTGAAGGAGGTGTAGTGCAGAATGTCTATAGTTAGCAGAAACAACTATTACACATATGAATATCGTAAATTGAATCAATGGTCGTTGAATTAATTGAATGACCATGAACAAACTAAATGACTAGTGGAAAACGTATACTTTAGAGAGAGGAATGCCTTGCAGCATAACTAATATTTATTATACTTTTTTATATCCAACACTCAAAAAACACTCTCCTAAACTATATCACAATGAAAATTCCTAAATAAATATACAATAATCAAAATTATGCTTCAAAAATAGTTCTCCTAAACTATATCACTAAGAAAATTTCCAAATAAAGGTCATAAGTACCCTATCATACGCCTTATCCATAAAATTATGTCCAAACTCACATAAATGGACATGTCAAATTGGAAAAACCATTGACAAAGCCAGTGTTAGAGCGACAACTTAGCATAGTCGATAAAGTGGTTGTTTCTGACTCAAACTTGTAAAGCAGTAAAAAGGGGTGACCTATGCCAAAGACGTCTAACCCTCGAACCAACGATGGTGATGAGTCTCAGGAGTCACCAGGTTGAGTTATATGGCTAGGAAAGACCCGTGACGCCTATGCCCTTTGATTCATCTCAATTGCTAGAACTTTATGGGAAACAACTTAGTGTAGTCAATAAAGTGGTTATTTTCCATTCAAACTTGTAAAGTATTAACAATGTGGGTAACCCATTGCAAAGACATCTAACTCTCCAACCAATGGTGTTGATGAATCTCAAGAGTCTATTAGTTGAATTAGATAACTAGGAAGGAGATATAATGCCTCTTCCCTCATATTTGTCTTAACTACCAGAACTTTATGATAATCTAGTATAAGGTGCTAATGTAGAATTTAAAGGAGTAAAGAGGCTCAAAATGATAGATCAATGGACACGTTAGCATTCTGAAATGTCCTATAGAGGAATTGCACTATATTGCATCACTAGATATATTTATTTATTTTTCAAGTGAAAATTGACTCAAAATTATATTCAAAAATATAAAAAAAAAATTACATACTATCATCCATGGATATCCTGGCTACGCCAAAAGACATATGGCATAAGTCTTATCCCAGACATACATCCATTTCTAAAATATTACATTGCCGATGACTTTATCAAAAAGGTTGGATAACAAAAACATAGTTGTACTAAAAAACCTATCAGAAAAATTATCAAAGTATCATAAACAAGAGAGGAACAAAATAACAGAAAGCCGTATCTTGGCTAGAAATTTCAGTATCTATCCAAATGCTTTGTTTTCCCAGCTCCTCCAGGTTCCCACTGATAGTATGTTATCTTTTCTTCAGGAGCAAGAAGAGCTTCTTTTGAGAGCTTGTTGGCCTCTTTGTTGAAGTCCTTATAAATATGGTGGAAGCTAAGAACCTAAAAAAAAATTAATAATTTTTTTGTGCGTTTCTTCCAGCCTTCAATGGAGCAGATGTCCAATTTACCCTTGTCATTTAGCCACTCTATAATCACTTTTGAGTCTCCAAAGGATTGTAGCCTATGAAGAGCAAGATGGTTGGCTAAAGTAAGGGTAGCCTAGATACCCATGAGCTCTGCCTTCGAATTTGTTCCTCTGCCACAATTAATATGCCATCTATAAACAAGTTTATCTATAGTTTTAATCACCCCTCCCGCTCCGCAGTATGATCGATCGCTTCTTGTTGTCCCGTCGAAAAAAGCAATGGAGGAGCCCTCTTCATATTGAATAAAACATTCCTTTATGGAGGATTGAGGTAAGGAAAGAGTATTTGGTCTGTACAGTCCCAATATCTTATATAAAATTGAATGGGTAGAGGGAGCCACATTTTCAAAGATGCATTTATTTCTTTCAAGCCATAAACACCAGCATGTTAAGGCTGCTAGTTCTGGTGATACCGACTTGTCATTAATCCATTGACAATAACAATCAGCAAGATCCTGTCCTGCCCATGTCCTTCTTAAATTCAACAAGTACTTTAACACTGCCCAGATATGTTTTGTAAAACTACATTCTATGAACAAATGATCTATATTTTCTGAGTTCCTTTTACACAAAACACATAAACTCGACCCTTCCCATCCTCTTTTCTGAAGTACATCCCAGGTTAATATCTTTCGAGAAATGGCCAGCCATGTGAAAAGTTTTACCTTTAATTGGATATCCCAATTCCATATTTTTTGATTCCAAGTCGCCATAGATTGGTAATTCAGAGT
Source organism: Picea sitchensis (assembly GCA_010110895.2). Classification (NCBI taxonomy): domain Eukaryota; kingdom Viridiplantae; phylum Streptophyta; class Pinopsida; order Pinales; family Pinaceae; genus Picea; species Picea sitchensis. Next base: position 51,780 of record SNQJ01S0070225.1, on the reverse strand, counting down.
AGAGACTAGAGCTAGATAAATATTCTTGACTATAGTTTTACCTATCGCATCACCTCTAGTCCACAAAATTTTATCAGTGGATTCTCCAAGGATAACACCAGCAGCTGAGACGCCCTTTATATAGCTGTTCTATTCCTCTGCGAGAATACCATTTAGATTCAAAGAACCGCTACATAGCCAATTACCTGTATGATCACTTGTTTCATGCGAGCGTTTTGCATTGACCAGAAATTTGATCTTCTTCCTATTTAGATGATCACGAAGATCCTGTGACAACAAATAACTTTCATGCATTCCCAGGATATAATCTATGCCAATATAAATTTGTTCCCCCGAGCCCGGCAACCAGTTATGTCAATGAGTTAACAAATGCACCGATTTTAATATGTTTCTCCAGATCCTTGAAGCCATACTATGCTGGAAATTTTCCGACCTGAACCATTTAATCACATCAGAGTGCTTTATGTATTTTTCCATTACAATGTTATGCCAAATACCTTTGCGAAAGAGAGTGTGCCAAAGAGTATTTGCTAACAACGCAATATTGAAATGTGATAAATTTTTGAGACCCCACCCGCCACTCGATTTTGGCCTGGATAATACCTCCCAATTGCATAAATGGATATGACTTGAAGTAATATTTCCATTCCACAAAAACTTAAAGCACATTTTACGGATCTGAGTAATGATATATTTTGGAATTAATTCCACTGCCATCCAATAAATGGATTGGCTTTCTGATTTGAGCAATATAAACCTTTCACCCAACGAAAGCCATTTATAGCACCAATTTCCTATCTTTTTTTCAATTTTGGATAATGGCCAAGACCAATCCGCCACCCTCTGAGCTCATGTTTTCAAATGAAAGCCCAAATATTTGAAGCCTAAGTGTAAGGCCGAGAAAGTAAACAGGAGCAAGGATCTTAAAGGTACCAGCTCTGAATCTGTAAGGCCTTCATGGACTAGACATTTGGTTGCAATCAAGTCTACTTTCTATGTTTAATGATTGAGATGCGGCTCTGAAAATCTCTAAATCCTTTTACCTTACGCCATATTTTAGCTACTCAATCTTTAAGTTTTATTTCACATGGCCTCGCCAATCGTAAAACGCTAGGTCTTTAAGTAAATGACATATCAAACACAAATTGTGCTTGATCAAACTCAAACTCTTCACTTTGGAGGGATTTGCTTCTAACACTTGTTATTTACTTATCTGGATTGTTGGTTTATTTATACTTCATTTCTTCCATAATAAGGTTCATGAATTGCTTTTAGTTCTCTAGAATGTCAAGTTTTTTCCCTATCATATCTTTGTTTGACTCTTTTTATTGCTCTAATTGTTTATAAACGTAGAAACAATACGAAATTCAAAAGATACTCAACTTGAAGTAAAAAAGGGAAAAAATAATAGAACTCAAAGTTCGTATTTCCCCATAGGCATTAACTATGGATTACAAAAATTATAACCTATAACATGCTGATTTGTAACTATGGATTACAAAAATTATAACCTATAGCATGTTCATTTGTGGAGGAAACAATAAGTGAATGAAATTAAAAGGGAGGAAAGTGTACAAAATGTTCAGATCTCATCTCTCTTCATGGGTGTTCATGGTTGAATGTCTAGACTATAACATAGAAATCTAGAAGTTCAATTCTTCAAAGTAAATAAGGTAAATCAACAAAACATGCTATATACTCCCTTTCACATGCATTTCCAAAAAAATTAAGGATAAAAATAATTTTCTTAAAATATAATTATATAATTATAATTTTCTTAAAATATAAATTAAAATATAAATATATAATAATTTTCTTTAAAACACATGCATTTCAAAAAAAAAAAAAACTAAGGATAAAAATAATTTTAATATATATCTTAAAATATAAATATATAATAATTTTCTTAAAAAACATATTCATTGTTTGGATGTTTATCTCGTCATAAGCTAGAGAGAAGTGTAACTTTACCTTTTATTTAATACCAAGCAAGGAAAAAAAGCTAAATGAAAACTTTAACAAGTAATCAAGAACATTTAGAGAGTTATCCTAACCACCGGGAACATTTACAAAGTTATCCTAACCACCTTCCTTTTTTGTTTTATATGAATTTGAGTGTATTTTTAAAGTTTTATTAAATTAGAGATATGCTTTAAGCATACTTTCCAAAATTTATTAAATTATAATTATAGGTATATTGTGAATGTCATTTTGTATTTGCAGTGAAGTTAGCTAAATTGAGGGAGTTTATATGATCCCAAAGGATCTTCAATAATAATTTCTTATTCTTAGTGTTTTAATTATTTATCAAACAATTTTACATAAGTATATGCCCTCTTATGTGGTTTATCTCTAGTCAAGGAAGCAAATATTAGATCTCTCTTAGTCTTTGGGGATTCCATGATCATCATTAAAACAATGATTAGCAAATCTATCCATGGTGGATACAAAATGAAAAAGACAATCGCTAGAATCAAGTTGGAAGTTAGATCTTTCATCAAAGTCTTTTTTTTCCACATCAAGCGAGACTTAAACAAGGAGGCATATAAATGGGCCAAATAAGCAATTGACCTTAGCCCTAACATCTTGGTTAAAAATGGAGGTCACAACTTCATGATTATCCCATAAATATCTTGTATTAGCAGGTTTCATTCAACATTTATTATTGGCATGAGGCATCTCTTAACTATGAAATGATGACTCATTTGGTTGGGTGACTCGAGGAAACATATCATCCTATATACTATGTGTTAGCATCAGAAGTCACCCCTGGATTGCTTGCAGGAGCAAAGCCCGACGCCCATCCGTTTTTTATGTCACGATTTGTTTAATGGGGTGATCAAATGGGTAGAGACTCGAGAAGATATCACTCAAACTCAAGGACTGGGTCCGGCATGCGAGGAACAAAGGAGGTCTTGATCTAACTTCAGTCAGTGGGTTGATTTGAAAATGAGCAGGTTGAAGACTTGGTGAGGGGAGTGGACAAACTACCTCAGGCAACAGGCCTTTCAGTAATTTCTAGAAGAAAAACTCTGAATGCGAGATCCTCTGGTTCAGAGCTTCAAGAAACTGAGAGGGGGGACTTGACTGGATTCTCCAATTCCAAGTCGTTCAGCGCTAAGAAAATCACAGAGACCGATTAGAAATAGTGCAACTGTTACAGTGATCAAACTCTACAACATCCTATAACAGTTACCGTTCGACTGGATTCTCCAATTCCGAGCCGTTCTAATACAGTGTAGACAAAGACGCGAAGGAAAAAATAACATTCATCAGACAAGAAGTCTCAAGAGTCCAGACATAACCAGGAAAACAATGCTTCATTAAAGTTTACCACCGGGAGCCTTGCTCAACCATCGATAGATACCAAAATGGCGAAAACGCCTACATATACTCAAAACAACAACAACAACAACAGAATCGAGACGTTGCATTAAAAACATTGCGTCTGCATGTCTTCTGACAGTCTGCCCATGCAGACTCAGGATGATCATGCACCTATGGCAGACGCAATCGAACTCCTGACAGTCCCATGGGCGAATCGATGTGCTTTTAATTCATCACCAGACTTTCCCTTTATGGCGGAGATGATGTCTAACCACCACCAACTACCTTAATAACTGCTTCCTTAGGATTGGGAACGGCCCAGCCGACTTGGCACCTTCAAGACGTTGAAGACCCCTCGCGTTGCCACCTGGATTAGCTGAACGGCCTGATTAATAGACGTGAAGGACAGCGCGAAGGCTGGGAGGGGCGTAACGGAAGTGGTGGCGCTAAGACCATGAGGGTGAGATGAGAGGTAGTGAGGTGTGGGCAATATGACAAGGAAGGACACACAGTGGAAAGTAATAAGCGGAGGGGGTAGGAGATGAAATATAATGGGCACATTATTAATGGGAGGCTGACGTGGAAAAGAGTGGGACACATGGCAGGTGGTGAGTAGAGAATGGACTAAGGAGGGGCCACGTCATGAGGTGAAGTGGAAAATAGGTTGCAGGGGAGAGGCGGCTCGGGAGGTGACACAACGGGGGGGAGCCCCCACACTTATTAAGAGCGGAGCGGCTGAGA
>SNQJ01S0070225.1:25201-36781 GCA_010110895.2 Picea sitchensis | reverse complement strand
CAACTAGAAGGAAGCACCAACTCCCTGTGTTCAAGCACCCACTTGAACCTCTGAGGACACCAGTCCTCCCTAGCACCTCCCAACCACCCTGGATTATGAATATGAAATACTGAAACCTATTACAGTGATATAGTGTTCAATAATAGCTTACCAGTCTTATCACTGTTCTGCAAGATTTTGCTACCCAGACTTCCTCACTATCTTCCAGCATGCATCCGCTTCCCATTCTGTTCTTCTACTTTTTATGCTCTGTTCGCCATGTCCATTCGCTGCGCAGTTCTTCTTCTTTTCTTTTCAGCTGCTGCACTCTGATCCTTCTTCATGCATGAATCACCTTCAGCAACAACATCCACAGCAACTCCAGCAACCACAACAACCCAATCTCCTCTCTGTACTGTGTATTTCTAGCTTGTGTGCACCTTTGGCATGCAATGTGCGCAATTCCTCTACATACTCACACCGCGCCGATATCCTCCACAACTTGAGTGCTCTGTCTGATCATCATCGTGACTCTTCAGCTTCTCTGGCCGTTTTTCCACTCGTTCAACATCACTGTATGTTATGCTAAGATTCCTCAGCCTCTCTGGCAGTTGAGACTCTTCATCATATCTGTGACAATCGAGCTCACCTTCTCTGTTCCAATTACAAGCTTCAATGCTCATCCAACTGTCAATCCCCTCCACGAGCATCTTCATCCCTCTTGAAGATTCCCAGAGACTCTTCATCTCCTCTGTCAATCACCTCGAAGTGTCTTCGAGTCCTCTCACAGAAAACATCAGTGGTTTCTGGCAGTTACACTGTGACGTGCAACAGTAGAACTCCGATTATGCTCAGATTCACCTGCATCGTTGGATTAAATCTAAAGGGTTCTTGTGTTATTTACCCGTTTTGCACTTTCGCAATTCGGAGATTCTGCGATGAGACATCTTGAGTCTCCATGTCGCGAGTTCTGAAACTCCAAAACAAGGCTTTTCTGCACTAGCTCCTTCCTTTATATGACCATGGCTATGACCAAGCGCTTATGCATAAATTGCTTTCGCGATTTCGCATTTCATGAATCTGGAGATGAGTCATCTCGAATCTCCAAGTCACGATCCCCGAAACGCCAAAAAGAAGCTTGTTTGCACGTACTTTTCTCTTCAACTCTTCGATTGTGTGACCACCGGCTGAGACCACGTGCTTATGCATAAAGAACTTTCACGATTTCGCATCTCATGAATCTAGAGATGAGGCATCTTGACTCTCCATGTCGCGATCCCCGAAACCCCGAAATGGAGCTTATCAGAACTGACTCCTTCCCTTCTCATGACCACCGCCGGTGACCATAGGCTATGCCAAAAAGGCGCTTCGCGAGTTTATAAACTTCATCTGATCGATGATTGAAATATCCATAGATCAGACGGTCCAGATCTTATTGCAATCTCGCATCTCGCGAGTTTGGAGGTTATGTTTCTTGCCTCTCCAAGTCGCGATAGGCGAAGCTCCGAGATGGAGCCGGATCAACGGTTCAGATCACACCTTGATCTGACGGCTATGATTAAATCACGATTTCACATCTCGTGAGTTCATTGGTTATGTTTCTTGCCTCTCCAAGTCACGATAGGTGAAGCTCCGAGATGGAGCTCAGATCAACGGTCCAGAACAAACCTTGAACTAATGGATGTGATTAAATCACGATTTCACATCTCGCGAGTTTGATGGTTAGGTTTCTTACCTCTCCAAGTCGCGATAGGCGAAGCTCCGAGATGGAGCTGGATCAACGGTCTAGAACAAAACTTTGATCTGACGACTGCGATTAAATCACGATTTTGCATATCGCGATTTTGATAGTTATGTTTCTTTCCTCTCCAAGTTGCAAGTCGCAAAACTCCGAAATGGCGTGGGATCAACGGTCCACCTTCTTTCGTGAATTAAAATGGGATCCAATGATCAGAAATGTTGCTTCTCCTCCCGAGCTTACTTTGTTTCGCTTACTCTGATCTTGCCATCGATGATCTACCAACAATCCTCTGCACTATCTCTTCTGAGCTTAATCGAATCTTCTTTCTTCTTTGCAACATCTTCTCATAATGCCCATCTATTACATACTTTCTATACTCATGCCATCTTCATTGTTGTACTTGCCATCAATGACAAGCATTCACTATCTATTTTCTATCTGTTAAAGATTTTCCAACATGGATATCGGTTTCCACCCACCTATTCCATGGTCTCGAAAAACAGTTTTTCAATAGTTTTTCAGGTTCCAAACTTCCGGGGCCGTTTTGAGGCCTAAACAACGTTTTTTGGGGATTTGGGGCACAGGTGAATACCAAAGGCACTAACCTGGGCCAGTTGAAAGTTTTTATTCTCAATTAGACCTTTCCAACGGTGTATTGAGAACCCCAAACGAAGATTGTATGAAAAAGTTACACCCCTGGGAAGTTGACGTATCGACTACCCCCATCAGGGCCCGCAAACCTTTTGGATTTTCATCTTCCGGGGTTAGGTTTTGGATTTTACTTATGTTAAAAAGGCCCTTAGAGCCTCATTGTAATAATAATATTCTTGTGAATGCGAGTAGCTGTCACATCTCTTCTCAGAGATAAGCTTCCACCATTCTAGCGAGTCTTTCACTCTGTATTTTTACAGTCTCTATACATTTCTTTCATTAATAGAAATCATGTATTACTGTATTTCTCTATTTCTGGAAATATTTATGTGTATTTCATTGTAATATCTCTTCTTTCATTTCATTCTAAAAAATAATCTGGATCAATGGTATCAGAGCAGGCTGCTCTTGATCATTTTTCAGTGCATGTCCCCGACGAGGTCAGAGTATAGAAAGTTGGGTCTCGAGCTTGTCTCTCTTAAGAAAAATTTCTCTCACACACCCAAGAAACCCTCCATGGCGGAATAAAATAAAAGCGACAGAGCATACGATTCTATTAATTTGTTGCTTGAGCAAGCTCTCATGCGACAGAGGGACGAAATGATGGAGAAATTTTCCCACATCCTTCAACGCTTGTCGATAACAATAGGTGTGTCTTCATCAATCAACCACTTTGGAGGCATATCGCCTTTCAAGGTACAAGTTAATTTGGATATTCCCATATTTTAAGGTCAGATAGATGCAGATGCCCTAGACAAATGGTTAAATATTCTAGAAGGTTATTTCTTTGTTCACCATTTTTCTAACAGGGAAAAGATCACCTTCACACTCCTTAAGGCTCTTCCCCATGTCAAACATTGGTGGGAAACTTACTGGGAGAAAAGTTCCACAGAGGAGTCTGGAATATATGGGGTTGATTGCACTTGGGATTTTTTTGTGGATGTGGTAAAGGAATAATATTACCCTGTTGGCGGCTATGAAGACCAGTACATGAGATGGACCACACTGTGGAAAGAGAGGGGCCAAGCAGTGTCAGATTTCACCAATACCTTCCATACCTTACATGTCAAATTGGGTATCAAAGACTCTGACCGACATTCAGTTCTGAAATACTATGGGGCTTTACACAAATACATCCAAACTGAAATGGATTTTCTGGACATCTCATCACTCGATTCTTCTTATCAATATGTTGTTAAAATTGAGCATAATTTTAGGCACCAGAACAAATGGGAGTTCGGATCTGCAAATCCGCAACAACCAAAGTATGAGAAAGATATCCCTAACAAATAGCTTCCTGAAAACTAGTCTAAGCCAGAGGAAAAGAATGGTCACGGAAAGATGAAGAAGGATGCCGAAAAATGGTGTGATTTCCACAAAATCCCCTGGCACAACACCGATGAATGTCGCTCAAAAAAGTCATTGGTGGCCAAGATCAAAGAAAAGAAGCCGAACCCTGATTCAGAATCTGATTCTGAAAATACCGGTAAAAGACAAATCATCGACGCAGACCCCACTGATATTGTCACGACCGCAACAATTCAACCAGAAGAACCAACAGATCCCGAAGAGGGGGAGCACCTTTTTCATTCACAAATGTGGGTGAAGGGGACCCCACTGCATTTTATTGTTGATAGAGGAAGACAGAAGAACCTCATCTCAGCAGAGGTCGTCAAACAATTGAGATTGTCGACAACACCACACCCGCAACCATACAACATCGGGTGGATTTTCCAGGGATGAGATCTTCATGTCAACCAATAGTGTCGATTGTCATACGACATCCAACATTTCAAGGATGAGGTATTTTGTGATGTTGCCCCGCTGGATGTCTGTGATGTTCTCTTGGGCCAGCCATATATGTGGAAGCACCATGTTATTTATGAGTCTCGACCCTGTAGTGTCATTGTTACTCTAGGGGGTCATCTCTACAGGATACCAAAGGTAGTTCCAACTACTGTCCCACCTAAACAATGTTGCAAGGTAGTATCTCATACTACAAAATTCAACTTCTTCACAATCTATTCAAAAGGTGAACAAAAGGATACTGCAACCACTACAACCTCGGCCCAAGCATCTTCTATCCAACAAAAGAAGGTCGACAAGTTTGCAACAAAGCGCAAAGACTCCTCCTACACATAGTCATCTCATGTAGCCAGGATGGTTAAAAAGGTCCAACCCTTCCAGCCATAGGTTCGTGACATTCTTCAATAAGCTAAGCAGCGCAACTCCTCCAGCAAGGCAAGCAACTCACCAAGATTCAGATTCAACAAACGCTTCCCCCTCTCCCTCGGGAACTCAACGCAATGGAGACCATTGCTTCCTAAGGAGGGAGGATTGATCCAGGTGGATATCAGTGGCCACCCACCTATTCCATGGGTTGAAAAATAGTTTTCCATCTTGTAGCACCACTTTTCACTCACTACTGTGTAGGTGTTACTACACGAAATAACAACATTCTCACTCACAATTAATCACATGCATTCAAAACAAGTTAAACACATTCAACACAGAGTAATCATACGATTTACTTCCACAATCAACAATCAATACTATTTAACATCAATTCATATACACAACATAATACATGATGATTATAATACACAGAGATACATAAACATAATTAAAGCATCATCTGGTACTCATCTTTGAATAGTGGTATATTCCACCAAACAAGTGCAGGCCTTCCACGAACCTCCCAACCTTAGATTTTACTGCTCATCAGCTTAACAGTGGGTCACCCCGAGCTGGGACTAAGCTCCACCCTAAGACAAGGAATCCTAGGCTAGGCTGAGGTTACAGGGAAACAACACACAACCACAAGGATGGGATTCTCTCCCAGGAAACTCTCATGCTCACTGCCCACAGACCCTCATTCCCCACATGCCTGTTCCACCCCAGTAGTATACACCTTCTCTGTCACCTGGACAGTCCTTTGGCTGCTAACCTCCCTTGCCTTGGGTTATAGCAATAGGCCGGATCGGAAGTCTCCGGGCTCTGTGGCAGCTACAACGTTCCTTCCAGGAGTTCTCTCCTGGAGAGAGTGTTGCTCCACTGGCCAATAAGCCACACGTAGTCCAGCACTGCGTGGCCACAACAATCAATAGGGAAAACTGGCGTGGCTTTCCTACAGGCTCAACAATGGCCGAATGGCTCACGGTCATGACTTTGGGATAGAGACCCCACGCACAGGCTCGATCTCAGATAGAGGATACACACGAATTCTCCAGACGAACACAGGTTTTTTAGTTCAGAATATGTACGAGGTTTTTCTGCAGAGGTTGGATCCATCGTACCGCTCAGAGGATGTATGCACTCAGGCCATTGGGTGGTATGGAGGAGAACCCCCATCATGTCTCATCTTCACCATTTTATTTGCATGGGTCGGGGCTGAAATTCGTCGCCCTGGAAACTGCATGCGTTTACCCAACACACATCACCTTCCTCATGGTTAGGAACTTAGGATAAAACATGAAATGCTCATGCCTTTTTGGAATAGTATTAAAATATTATTCCCAAGGCTGAAGCCCCCTAGGCTTAACACTTAGCCCCTTTTCCCACCTTCCAGCCCCTAATCCCTTTCCTTCTCTGTGGAAGCTCAGTCCCCCTTCACTCATTCATCGTGGTCGGTCTGCACTTGGTGGTGTTTACAAATTTTTATTAATTTGTTTTGCATGATTATATATACAACATCAGGCTCCTGGCCTTCAACACTTAGGCTCCTTGGCCTAATAAACACATAAGCCACCAGCTTATAAAAACATAATTACAATTCCTTTTAGAAAATGATTTACAACAGGGCTCGGCCTTGGGGACACTACAATCCCCCTCCCCTTATTTCTGCACTGTCCTCAGTGCAACTTACACTGTCTCTGCAAGCCTTTCAAAATTTTCAAAAGGATGCGGGTACTCTACCCACATAGCATCTGCATGCTCCCATGTCACGTCCTCAGGACAGTACCAGGTCCACTGGACCTTTACAAGCTCTATAGCTCGATTCTAGAGCTGTTTTCTTTTCCTGTCCAATATGCACATAGGATGCACTTGCAGGACACCTTCTGGTTCCACCTGAATCACATTCCAATTGATAACATGATTAACATCAAGTACATATTTCTTAAGCAGTGAAACATGAAACACATTATGTACAGTCATAGATGTAGGTAATGCAAGCATGTATGCAACTGGCCCAATCCTTTCCAAGATCTCAAATGGCCCATAAATTCTTGCTGCCAATTTGGTGCAACTTCCCAACTTCAGGGAACTCCTGTTAGTCCTCACTTTCAGGAAAACATGGTCACCCACTTTGAATTCTCTATGGGTTCTGTTACTGTCAGCATAACTTTTCTGCCTATCCTGGGCAACTTTTAGATTCCGTTTAATTTTTATCATTTGATCTTCCATCTCTTTGAACAACTCAGGCCCAATCACTGCTCTGTCAGCTGGATTATCCCAACTTACTGGTGTGTTGCACTTTCTTCCATAAAGTGCTTCGAATGGGATCATCTTCAACGATACCCATTATTGTAGGCGAATTCTACTAAATGTAGGTAGTCTTCCCACCTTGATGGCTTATCCATCACATACATTCTCAGTATGTCTTCTATTACTCTGTTCACCCTTTTTGTCTGACCATCAGAATCAGGATGATATGATGTACTAAAGTTCAGATTCGTTTTGAATCCCTTGAATAGTCCTTTCTAGAAATTCGAGGTGAATTTCGAGTCCCTATCAGACACAATTGTCTTAGGAATTTCGTGCAAGCATGCCACTTCTTTTAAGAAGATATCAACAAAATCTGCTACCTTGTGAGTGGTTTTCAGTGGAATAAAATGGGCATATTTTGTAAGCTTGTCCACCACCACCATGATTGAATCATGTTGCTTGCTTGTTCTAGGAAATCCTGTGATAAAATCCATTGTCACCACTCCCCATTTCCACTCAGGAATGGGTAAAGGTTGCAGCAACCCTGCTGGGTGCCTATGCTCAGACTTAACTTTCTGGCACTCCATACATCTAGCGATGTATTCCGCGATTTCTTTCTTCACACTCGACCAAAAATAATGTCTTTTGACTGCTGCCACAGTCTTTTGATATCCAAGATGTCCAACATAAGCCACGTTATGCATTTCTTTTAGAATTGCCAGCTTCAATTCTTGGACATTGGCTACATACACTCTGTTTTTATACAAAAGTAAGCCATCAGTTCCCAAGGTGTAACTTTCCTGGGTCTATGGTCTCTCACGCTGCTGTAGCTTTGCTACCCGACCTCTGTACTGCAAATCAACATTCGCATCTTCCAAAATTCTGTCCTTGATCTCGGTCTTGTACATGCTAATGGCTGTAGCATGTAATTCGTGTACTTTTCTGTTGAGTGCATCAGCCACCTTATTTTCTTTCCCTTTGATATGCTTGATATCAAAGTCATATTCGCACAGAAACTCCAGCCATCTGATTTGCCTGATATTTAAAGTCGGTTGATCAAATAAATACTTCAGACCGTTATGGTATGTTCTCAACTCGAATCTTTTTCCCATGAGGTAATGTCTCCATTTCCTCAAGTCGTGGATGATTGCTTCCAGCTCTAAATCGTGAGTGGCATAATTCCTCTCATGCTCCTTCAACTTTCCTGTGCTCTCTAAAATATTACTGTCCCCAAGGATTGTTCCTGAAAAAGGGAGGCATGTTTCCCTTCTGCCTCTGTTCTTTCTTAAACCTCTTCTGGTCATCCCAAGCCTTTTGAAAGGTAGGCTTTTCTCTTTGCTGTTCGTATAAGAATTTCACCCTTCTTATGGTTTCTTCCATGGTCTTAGGATCGTCATATTGAATATTGTCACCAATGGAAGGTGGAAGTCCACTCAGATACCTCTAAATTTTGACAACCTCGTCTTTGATGAATGAAACATACTTTAGTAGTTCCAGAAAAATTCGTTCATACTCATCAATGGTCATGCTTCCCAACTTGAGTTCGAAGAACTCCTTCATCTTTCTATCATAGTATCTTTTGGTCATGTATTTCTTCTCGAAATACCTCTTAAACTCCTTCCACATGACCTCTTTCTCTCTGATGTGTTGCACCTGCACCAACTGATCCCACCACATGGATGCTTTTCCTTTCAGCTGGTACATTGCAAATATTCCCTCTACATGGGAAAAATAATTATGCAGTTGGAAGTATTTCTTCATACCTAGCAACCATGTTTCGACATCTTCTTCCTTCTTATGTTCACCATCGAATGTAGGCGGTTTAATATTGTTGATTTCCCCTTTCAATTCATCCCTTCCAGATTTTCGGTGTTTTTTGGTAGGGGACGGGCTTGAACTACTGTGTGTCTCSTTGTTAGAATGCTTMGGGGAGAGACGGTAATGTCTGCTACCACTCCTCGATCTTCTTCTGCTCTCAGGGGTTCTGACACTTCTTGATCTGCTTGTGTCACTCTCTTTTTCCAATTTCTTTTCTATTCTTTCCAGGCTCTTCAACATTTTTAAGTTGAATTCACCCGACCGATCCCTGATTTTCATGAGCTTTCGACTATCAGCTTGGCGAGCCTGGGCATCTTTCTGCAATTTTTCAATGAGTTTCATCATGCATCCCTCTTTATCTATCTCTTTTTCGTGCCCAATAGAGTTTGTTCCTTCGATTCCCAAGTTGACATCCTTTCCTTCTCTTTCGTCTTTTGTTTCAGAGGCAATCTGCAGCTCTTCCAATTCCATACTTGGCATCAGTTTTCAATTGCCCTGACACTCGTTGAACTTTGCACACACAGCGTGCAGTCAACCAAAGTTTGTCAGGCCATTAAACCTTTAAGAAAACTTACAACATTCATAAGACAATGTGAACAAGAAAAACGTTTTGACTTCACAAAGTTTTCTGAGCTCTATCCGGCTTTGCAAATTTTGGGACTTCGAAACTTCAGAATCTCAGTCCATGAAGATCCAACAGTTAAATCTTCATAACCAAAGTCACCCTTTCGCAACTCACGATCTCGCGAGCTCCTGAGTCGAAGACCATCGACTCATTTCCTCCAAACACTGATACCCGAGATGCGATACAGGTATGGCTCCCTCCTCGCTAGTGCCTGCTACACATGACCGTAGGCTAGGGATAAGTGCTAGCACTTCTTTGCCAACTCACGACTTCACGAGTTGGAGTGTTGAGCCTTCATTATCCTCCTTTGCGAATTCTGAAATCACGAATTACTTTATTCTTCGGGCCCACAACATAGTTGTTTCCCTTCACCATAGTGGAATGTGGTACATTCAGGAGGGTCCACGTCACCTTCGGTGACATCTTCAGGTCCCACCACTCTCGCCTGTATTCTTGACTCACTGGCATGTGCTACACATTCATGCGCCCACATCCATTCCAAGAAAAATCCAACGGTTAGGTCCCCTCTCAGATATACGATGCAGATCTTTTCGACGTTTCGGGGTTTTCGGGCATCGGGAGTTTGTGCACTCCACATCTCGAACTTCCATCTGCCAAAATCCTGAAAAAAAATACGGTTTACTCCTCCACTAAATCGAACGGTCAACTCCCTTCCTACAGTCTATGGTGTAGATCGTTTCGGGATTTCAGGTTTCGGGATTTTGGAGGTGTTCACCTCCCTCACTTCCCATCTCCAGACTTTGAAAAATTCGAAAGGTTTCGTGACTAAATTGAGCGCGACTCTGCTAGATCTAATGGTCGATCCTTCCTCCCAGAGGGATTTTAATCCTTGCGCACATTTTCCAGATCCGACGGTCACGAGGGTTCACCTTGCCTCTCGAACAAATCCTAAGTCTCCAACACTGTTGGTGTGGAGTCCTCTCTCCCTATGGCCATAGACCACACCGACTGCGGTTTCTCACACCGCTATACCTCTTGATCTTACCAGGGTCCGAAATTGGTCCTCCAAACACAATTTCTCCTCACACCCTCGGTCCAAAGACCACTCAACTGGCCCATCTAGGCTCAATGTCGAAACCTTGGCTCTGATACCAAGTTGTAGCACCACTTTTCACTCACTACTGTGTAGGTGTTACTACATGGAATAACAACATTCTCACTCACAATTAATCACATGCATTCAAAACAAGTTAAACACATTCAACATAGAGTAATCATACGATTTACTGCCATAATAAACAATCAATACTATTTAACATCAATTCATATACACAACAGAATACATGATGATTATAATACACAGAGATACATAAACATAATTAAAGCATCATCTGGTACTCATCTTTGAACAGTGGTATATTCCACCAACCAAGTGCAGGCCTTCCATGAACCTCCTAGCCTTAGACCGCATTACTCATCAGCTTAACAGTGGGTCACCCCCGAGCTGGGACTAAGCTCCACCCCAAGACAAGGAATCCTAGGCTAGGCTGAGGTTACAGGGAAACAAAAAACAACCACAAGGATGGGATTATCTCCCAGGAACCTCTCATGCTCACTGCCCACAGACCCTCACTCCCCACATGCATGTTCCACCCTAGGAGTATACACCTTCTCTGTCACCTGGACAGTCCTTCGATTGTTAACTTCCCTTGCCTTGGGTTACAGCAACAGGCTAGACCAGAAGTCTCCGGGCTCTGTGGTATCTACAAGGTTCCTTCCAGGAGTTCTCTCCTTCCTCTGTACACTCTCTCTCCTGGAGAGAGTGTTGCTCCACTGGCCAACAAGCCACACACAATCTAGCATTGCGTGGCCACAACAATCAACAGGGAAAACTGACGCGACTTTCCTACAGGCTCAACAATGGCCGAATGGCTCATGATCACGACTTTGGGATAGAGACCCCACGCATAGGCTCGATCTCATATAGAGGATACACATGGATTCTCCAGACAAACACAGGTTTTTCAGTTCAGAATATGTACGAGGTTTTTCTGCAGAGGTTGGATTCGTCGTACCGCTCAGAGGCTGTATGCACTCATGCCATCGGGTGGTATGGAGGAGAACCCCCATCACGTCTCATCTTCGCCATTTTATTTGCATGGGTCGGGGATGGCACTTGTTGCCCTGGAAACTGCATGCATTTACCGAACACACATCACCTTCCTCATGGTTAGGAACTTAGGATAAAACATGAAATGCTCATACCTTTTTGGAATAGTATTAAAATATTATTCCCAAGGCTGAAACCCCCTAGGATTAACACTTAGCCCCTTTTCCCACCTTCCAGCCCCTAATCCCTTGCCTTCTCTGTGGAAGCTCA
>SNQJ01S0070225.1:0-25151 GCA_010110895.2 Picea sitchensis | reverse complement strand
GTGGAAGCTCAGTCCCCCTTCACTCATTCATCGTGGTCGGTCTGCACTTGGCGGTGTTTACAAATTTTTATTAATTTGTTCTGCGTGATTACATATACAACAACAGGCTCCTGGCCTTCAACACTTACGCTCCCTGGCCTAACAAACACATAAGCCACTCGCTTATAAAAACATAATTACAATTCCTTTCAGAACATGATTTACAACAGGGCTCGGCCTTGGGGACACTACACATCTTGGCAGTTTTTCGACATTTTTTTGGTTCCAACCTTTCGGGGCTGTTATGAGGCCCTAAATGATGTTTTTTAGGGATTTGGGGCCCAGGTGACTTCTAAAAGTACTGAACTGGGCCAATCGAAAGTCATTCTTCTCGGTTATACCTTTCCAACGGTGTATTTAGCACCCCAAACAGAGATCGTATGCAAAAGTTACGCCCTCGGGAAGTTGACGTATCAACTACCCCCATTGGGGCCCGCAAACCTTTTGGATTTTCATCTTCTAGGGTTAGGGTTTTGGATTTTCCTTATGTTAAAAAGGCCCTTAAAGCCTCATTGTAATAATAATCTTCTTGCGAATGTGAGTAGCCATCACATCTCTTCTCAGAGATAGGCTGCCACCATTCTAGCGAGTCTTTCACTCTGTATTTTTACAGTCTCTGTACATTTCTTTCATTAATTGAAATCATGTATTACTGTATTTCTCTGTTTCTGGCACTATTTATGTGTATTTCATTGTAATATCTCTACTTTCATTTTGTTCTCAAAAATAATCTAGATTAATGGAGTTTAGCCCTAGCTTAGGGGTGACCCACTGCTGATAGTTATGAGCAATGTGGTCTAAGGCTGGGAGGAACATGGAAGGTTTGCACATAGTTGATGATCTTTTATCAAAGATAAGTGTCAATTGTGTTTTAAATTATGTGTTGAATTATTATTTATGCATTTTTTTATGGGTTTTTCCTGTGTATGTTGCATGTGTATTTCTATTATTATTTTGTATGATTCTGTGTATTTGTAGAGTATTTGTATATTTTAATTTGGTATCAAAGTTCAAATTTTTGGTTGGCATAGCCCAGTTAGTTGTTAGGGATGCTACAATGTGGTATCAGAGCTCGAGTTTTCAACACTGAGCCTATATGGGTCGAGTTATCATAACGTTGAAGCGAAAGTTCACAGAGAATTGATTTCGGAATGGCCAAATTTCAAGCTATAGTGCRTCAATGGAAAAAATCATAAGCAATTGCGTGGAATTGGGAAAAATCCCCAATTTTTGTTGTTAAATTCGTGGGGAATTTAGGAAATTTGGCCAAGTGGTGAGATATTATTAATTGTAATATCTGTCCTAGCAAATTCATACCTGAAATTGGTTGAATTTGAAGTTACAGAGAACCCTGGATAGATGGAGCGAGATTGGTTGAATAAACTCTCAATCAGTGAATGAATTTGGGAAAACGCGTACCAGGAATGTCAACCAACATCAATTTTTTGTTGTAAAGGTTGAATTTGTGTTATCAGAGTGAAATTGAACAAATTTCATAGTTGTAGAATGTCCATGGTGGAAATTGGGTGAAATTTGGGAAAAGCCCCAATTTCTGCAGTGAAATTCACGAGGAATTGATGCGCTAAAAAATAAAGGTGCGTAGGTGTGCGTGCTAAAATTTGGTGTTGCACGGTGAAAATATTATGTTGTGTGGAAAATAATGGTACACAAGCATGCACACTCAAATTGGGCATTGTGTGGTGCAGAGATGATAAGTCGTAAAAAAATAATGGTGTGTGCACTTAAATTTGGTGATGTATGGTGCAGAGTTGGTAATGCGCGAAAAATAATGGTGCATAGTTGTGCACAATTATTTTTGGCATTGCACAGTGCAGAGTTGGTAATGCGTGGAKAATTATGGTACGTGGGTGTGCACACTTAAATTTGGTGCTACGTGGAGTAAATCTAGCGAAGCGTGGAAAGATAATAGTGCGCGGATGTGCGCACTAAAATTTAGCATTGCGCGGTGCGGATTGGGTGGTGCATGCATAATATTGGTGTGTGCAGTGTGCGTACTGAGTATTGGAAAAGAGCAAAGGAAATTTGTTGGTGCATGCACAATATTTGCGTGTAGTGTGCATGTTGAATATTCACGTCGCGTGAAGGCTTAATTAATGGTGTGCGAGGAGTACTGGTACACAGTGTGAGAACACTACACCTTGGCATTGTGCAACGCGGAGAGTACAATGCACGCGAAATATTAGCATGCGACAAAAAAGTTGTGCACAATAGGTATTAGTACTTGAAACCAAAATTGTGCGCAATAGATATTGGCCCTTGGCACAAAAGTAGTGTGCACCATATATTGGTGCGATAGAGAAGTGGTCCACACTGGTTATAGGTGTGGGGTGCATGCGTTACCTTATGGCATTGCTATGCATGCTAAAAAAGGGTCTACATTTTCAAATTGGTGTGCATGAAGTCATTTGGGTGGTCTACAACAACAAAAAACCAATGATTTTATACGACATTTTATATTGTTTAAAGGCCATATTTTTGCAGTGCATTTTTGAGGCCCTAAACAACATTTTTAGCTACTGGAAAACCACGAAAAAAAAGTGTACCTTGGTACACTCTATCTTAAGGTACACTCTATCTTTGCAGCTCAAATGAAGGATCTCGAAGAGAGATTTCTAATGGTGTAAACCATTCATCAAACATATCTTTTATGAGGAAGTTACAGGTCAAACAATGGAGGGTAAATTTTAAGACCCAGTTAACTTATGAGGGCCATAAATTTTTTCTTCGGAATCCGATTGAGGCACATGAGTAGTCTCTCGAAATCTATTGAACCATAGAACACATTCATGGAGATGAATTGATATTATGGGCATGTAAAAAAGGTTTAAGATGGCATAGAAGTTACATGTAGCATTCAAGGCCAAAAACATTAATTGGCCTGAAACTTCAGCAGGTTGTATCTAGCAATCTAGAACCCAGAAAGAGGTGAAACTTGGAAAGAATGTCCAAAATATGTATATGAAGAAACCCAATTGGGATCCTACCAAAAATCCAATGGAGCATGTGCAAAATGCATAATTACAATTCAGATTTGCACCTAGTTGAAGTATGAACAAAAGAAATAATGGACAATTATCAAATAACCATAACATTCTGCTCAAGACTTAGAATTGAGCATGGAAGAAGGAATTGGAAAGGTCTTGGAAAATAGAATATAAATATTTACCCAGAAAATTGATATGGGCAGTTAATTTTACAAGAAATCAGAAGAAAGAATTATGATGCATTATTGAACCAGAATTGTACATAATTTCATGAATTTGTTAAATTATTTAGCCTAACAAGTTTTTTTGGCTACACATTTTGCAGAGTTAACAACAATTAGATTAGATCATGATCAACACAGAGTTCAAAATCATGGAATATAGACAAGGGGATTACATCCATGAAGATGATATTAGAGGGATGTATGTCAATATATTCAATGAAGGTACAAATTCAAATGGACATGGAGAAGGTAAGGAAGAAAGCATGAAATTGGTAGAGACCACAAAAAGTTTGAAAAAATATGTACAAAGTTATAAAGTTGATAATGAGAGGCTTATGAAAACAAAGGAGAAGCAAGAGGGCTTCAACATAAAGTTATGCAGAGCTTAGACATAATAGAAAAGAAGATGGATAAGGAGAATGACTGAAGCAAATCAGGWAGTCACTGGTCTCATATGAGAGGAGAAGAACAAGAAGTGTTGGAAGACATCACCATCACTCTCCAAGGCACTCCACTAGGAGAGCACACAATAGTTCAAGTCCATCCCTTGTCATGAAGCATAAGAGGAGGTATAGGGTGGATGAGCTACATGGAGAAATGAATAAAATAAAGCCTCCTACATTTGATGGTGAGCACAAGAAGGATGAGGATGCATATATATGGCTTCTAGGTATGAGGAAGTATTTCCAATGGCATAATTACTCTTCACATGCAGAAGGAAGAATTTCCATCTATCAACTCAAGGGAAAGGCATCCATGTGGCAAGACAAATTTGTGCAGGTGCAACACATTGATGAGAAAAATGTTACTTGGAGGGAATTAAAGAGGTATTTTCAAAAGAAATACTTGACTAAGAGATACTATGACAAGAAAATGAAGGAGTTCTATGAACCCAAGCTTGGGAGTGTGACCATAGATGAATATGAAAGGAGGTTTTTAGAGTTGTTGAAGTATGTTTCTTTCATCAAGGATGAGCTGGTTAAGATTCAGAGGTATTTGAGTGGAATGCCATCATTTATTAGTGACAAGATACAATATAATCATCCCAAAACATTGGAGGAAACCATAAGGCGAGCTAAATGCCTTTATGATCAACATAAAGGAAGGTCAACTTTCCAAAAAGCCTAGGAAGATAAGAAGAAAAGCAAGATGGAACATAGGAAGAAGGGGACTACGCCACCATTATTCAAAAATAATTCCCAGGGACAACCAGCTTCTAAATAACCTAGAATGACAGAGACAGAGGGGAAAATACCAAGGCAACCACCTATTCAATGTTGCGGTTGTGGGGGAGATCATATGCACATAGATTGTACTCGGAGAGGTGAAAAAGAGAGGACTTTTCGCAATGTACAACAAGATGATATAGTGGAGGACATGGGTAGAAATGTACCTAATATCTACGCAACCATGGACAACAAGAAAAATGGTTTTCAGTCACATATGATTGAAGTGGAAGGTAAGATCAACAACCAAACCATTTCTATTTTAATTGATTCAGGAGCTACTCCTGGTTATCTAGATCCTAAGATGGTGGAAATATTGCATTTTCCAAGAAGAAAGCTTGGAAAATCTTAGTTGGTGCAGCTGGATACCGAAGCTAAAATAAAAATTAATGAGATGGTTAAGGCATGTCCAATGGACATGAATAGACTTAGCACCAAGGCATATTTGAACATCATACCTTTAGGTTCCTATGAATGTCTAATGGGTATGGATTGGTTGGACCAAAACCATGCTATCCTAGACTGTTATAATGAGGAATTTACTTGCTTGGATGAGGAAGAGAACCTAAGGATATAACAGGGAATTCCCATGGCAGTAACCGTCAGAGAAATTTCAGCATTGCAGCTGAAGAAAGTTACAGAAAAGGATGTCAAATATTTGCAGCACATATGGAAGATACAACTAAAGATAAGGTGCCAAATATTGAAGATTATGCATTCCTAAAAGAGTTTGAAGATGTATTTAAATAAATACTAGGATTACCCCCTAAAAGAGACATTGATTTCTCCATCAATCTGATGCCTGGAGCAACCCTAATATCCAAGACCCCTTACATGATGAGTACACCAGAATTGAAGGAATTACAAATGCAACTTGAAGAGCTTATGAAGAAGGGGTATATATGCCCAAGTGTGTCACCTTGGGTTGCCCTAGTATTATTTGTGAAGAAAAATGATGGAATGTTGAGACTTTGCATTGACTTCAGGCAGTTGAACAAGGTAATTGTGAAGAACAAGTATCCTTTGCCAAGGATTGATGACCTCTTTGATCAGCTGAAAGATGCAAAAATATTCTCCAAGATTGATCTCAGGTCAGGCTATCATCAGGTCATAATTAAATATGAAGACATCAACAAGACTTCCTTCCAAACAAGGTATGGTCATTATGAGTTCACAATGGTGCCATTTGGTTTATCCAATGCACCAATTGCCTTCATGTGTTTAATGAATGGTATTTTCATAGAATACTTAGATAAGTTTTTCATTGTCTTTTTGGATGACATTCTTATATATTCTAATTCAGAGGAAGAGCATGAGAAACACATGAGGATGGTATTACAAGTATTAAGGGAGCATCAGTCGTATGCCAAATTGAACAAGTGCTCATTCTATTAGAATAAAATTCATTATTTGGGACATATCATTTCAGAGGAAGGGATAACAGTGGATCTTGAGAAGATATATTCCATTAGAGGATGGTCAGCACCAATGAATGTCTTTGAGGTAAGATCATTCATGAGACTTTCAACTTACTACAAGAGATTTATTGAGGGATTCTCAAAGATTGCACACCCAATCATTTCCTTGCAGAAGAAGGGTGTGAAGTTTGAGTGGACATCGGATTGTTAAAGGAGTTTCCAACACTTGAATCATTTATTAACAAGTGCTCCAATATTGAGGATTGTTGATCCAAATGAAGACTTCATTGTATGCACTGATGCATGTAAATAAGGGCTTGGTGGAGTCCTTAATTAGAATGGGTATGTGGAGTGTTATGAATCAAGGAATTTGAAGGAGCATGAAAGGCAATATGTTACTCATGATTTGGAGTTGGAATCCATAATGCATGCCTTGAAGATGTGGAGGCACTACCTCATGGGAAAAAGATTTGAGTTGAGGACAGACCATAGTGGTCTGAAATATTTATTTGGACAACCAACTTTAAATGCCAGGAAAAGAAGGTGGTTAGAATTCCTCAGTGAATATGACTTTGATATAAAGCATATCAAAGGGAAAGAGAACAAGGTGGTTGATGCACTTAGAAGAAGGGTGCATGAGTTGCATGCTACAATCATTAGCATGTACCAATCAGATTTGAAAGACATAATCTTAGAGGCTGCAAAATCAAATTTTAAATACATGGAAATAATAACAAAATTACAACAAGGTATTTTGCAGCATAAAATTGAAGATTATAAGCTAGAAAATGATGAAATTCTCATGCACAGAGGCAGAATTTATGTGCCAAATTCCCAGGAATTGAAAAATATGATATTGAGATAAATGCATAATGTACCTTATGCTAGGAACCCAGGTTATTAGAAAACTATTACAACTGTCAAGAGACAATATTATAGGCCAGACATGAAGAAAGAAGTTGTTTATTTTATTGCCAAGTGTTTGGAGTGTCAAAAGGTCAAGGTTGATCATAGGCAYCCAACTGGTTTGCTACAACCATTGCTCATTCCTGAGTGGAAATGGGAAGTTGTAAAAATGGATTTCATCACCAAACTACCGAGAACAAATAAGCAACATGATTCTATCATGGTAGTGGTGGATAAGCTTACTAAAGATGTCCATTTTATTCTAGTAAAGCACACTCACAAGGAAGCCGACATTGTTGATATTTGTATGAGAGAAATTGCTTGAATACATGGTATACCCAAGACAATTGTGTCTGACAGAGATCTAAAATTTACATTAAATTTTTGGAAAGGATTATTCAATGGATTTGGAACAAATTTAAATTTTAGCACAACTTATCATCGAGAGTCAGATGGGAAAACAAAGAGGGTGAATCAAGTGATTGAGGATATGTTGAGGATGTATGTGATGGATAAACCATCAAAATGAGAAGACTACCTACACTTGGTAGATTTTTCTTATAACAATGGGTACCAAGCATCTCTAAAGATGAGCCCATTTGAGGCACTTTATGGAAGAAGGTGCAACACACCGGTAAGATGGGACAACCCAACAGATAGAGCAGTGGTTGGGCCAGAATTACTAAGGGAAATGGAAGAGAAAATGATGTAAATAAAACATAATTTAAATGCTACCCAAGACAGACAGAAAAGCTATGTTGATAAGGGAAGAACTCACATAGAATTTTAAGTGGGTGACCATGTGTTCTTGAAAGTAAATGCCGACAGAAGTTCCATGAAGTTGGGAAATTTTTCAAAGTTGGAAGCTCATTATTGTGGGCTGTTTGAAATACTAAAGAGGATTGGGCCTGTAGAATACATGATTTCCTTGCCTGCATCAATTTCTATTCATAATGTATTACATGTATCATTGCTCAAAAAGTATATACCTGATGTTAATCATGTCATTGATTGGAATGTGATTTAGGTGGAACAAGAAGGCACATTTCAAGTGCATCCAGTGTGCATATTGGATCAGAAGGTCAAGCAGATCTCAAATTGATCCATAGAGCCAGTAAAGGTCCAATGGACTTGGCGCGGTCCTAAAGATGCAACTTGGGAGCACGAGGATGCTATGTGGGCAGAATACCCGCATCTTTTTGAATATTTTTGAAATTTTGGTTGTATATGTGTATATACTACACTGAGGACAATGCATAAATAAGGGGGAGGGGAATGTAATACCCCTAGGCTGAATCCCAATTGTAAATGAAAATATAAATTTACATATGTATATAAGCTGGTGAGATGTTTGTATCAAGTCTTAGAATTAGTTTTGTAAGCGCCTTCCATAATATAACGCGCATATGTGTTGTGCACTAAAAGAAGAAGTGTGCACATCCTAGGATACTGCGCGGAACAACTTGAGTGCGTGATCTTGAGGCCAGAGAGCCTTTGTGTATATGTTAATTTTTTTGAGGTTGGTGAGCCTGGATACACAAATGACAGTATGTTTATATTATAAATGTAAATGACACACAAATATTAATGAAAAACACATCACTGTGATAGACCAACCATGTAAAAGAGCATGGGGGGCTAAACTCCACTAGATAGGGAAAGGGGGATAAAATTTAAGGATAAGGGGCTAAGATAGGGAGCTTAAGCCCAAAGGAATATTATATTTATATTCCTTAAAGTATAAAGTATGGATAATTAATTTTATCCTAAGTTCTAAGGATGGGGACTGTTAGGTAAATAGAGAGTTAATGGAGGCCATTCAATGTAAGGTGGACTAGGTCCACTATATTATTAAATAAGTCCCACTATGGTAGTTAGATATAATAAATGTAAGATGACTTCTTAGAAGGTTATGCTTTTAGACGATTCCTCCTCTATAGTTTTCTTAGGTGATGGTAGCACTATATAAAGGGGTTCAAGCAATGTAATGGGATATGAAGAGAAGTATTGTATTGTGAGTGGTAGCTCAATAGAAGGATGCCCCTTCGAATAGGAAAGTGAAAATGAGAGGATCCCTTCCATAATAGGATCCATTGTATGGTGTTTCCCTACCTCAAGGGTTTTCTTATAATAAAAGTGTGGTTTCTTCTATATTTCTCTCTGGACATATTGTGTATTCAACATTTGTGGTGATTATATTTGTAGATATACTCAGGTACTTAACAGGGACAAGTGGGCCAAGGTAGTTATCAACATGACAAGTGTCAATTTGGGAACATGCATACATATAGTTTGGACTTAGTTCATTTTCCATCATTCCATCATCATTCACTCACTCATTCAACTATCCTCCATACCTTCTTGTTACTGTCATTGTACTTGTACCTATACCTAGTTAGCTTAGGATCTAGACTGAAGAAGTGGGTTGTCAGGCCCGTGGGAAATTTTCTCTAGGTGAGATAATTGTTGGGAATTGATTTCTCGAAGGTGCCAAACTATAGCTACAAGGCTCTGAGAATTTATGTCTGGCTTGTTGCTGAAGCCCCAGAAAGGAAGTGGGGTAGCCAATGGACTGTTGAGCAAAGAATGGGCACACTTTCTGGGATGGACATGCATGTGGGGAATGAGGGACTGCAGGATGTTAGTTCGAGTTGGCACATGTGACTAATTTTTTCCTGTTGTTTGAGATACATTAGCCCAGTTAGGAATTCCTTTACCCAGGTGGAGTTTAGCCCCAGCTCAAGGGTGACCCACTGCTGAGAGTTATGAGCAGTGTGGTATAAGGTTGGGAGGAATGTAGAAGGCCTGCATGCAATTGGTGATCTTTTATCAAAGATAAGTGTTAATTGTTTGTTAAATTATGTGTTGCATTATTATTTATGCATTTGTTTTTATGGGTTTTTCATGTGTATGTTGCATATGTATTTCTAATATTATTCTGTATGATTATGTGTATTTGCAGAGTATTTGTATGTTTTAATTTGGTATCAAATTTCAAATTTTTGGTTGGCATAGCCCAAATGGTTGTTGGGTATGCTACAATCTTCTCAAGATCCACTTCTATCCCTTCTGCTAAAATTATATGCCTGAAGTAGTGAATATTCTTTTGATAAAGTATGCACTTGCTTAGCTTAACATACAATTTATTCTCTCTTAAAACTTTCAACACCATTCTTAAATGTTTCTCATGTTCCTCATATTACTTAGAGTAGATGAGTATTTCATCTAGGAACACAATCACAAACGTTTCCAGGTAGTCCCCAAACACTCCATTCATCAGGTACATAAGAACAACTGGGGCATTTGATAGTCCAAATGGAACTACTGTGAATTCATAATTCCCATATCTTGTTATTAATGTTGTCTTKCTAATGTCCTCTTCCTATATCCTTACTTGATGATAACCTGATCTCAAGTCAATCTTGGAAAATATTCTTTCACCTTTCAGTTGATTAAAMAAGTCATCAATCCTTGGCAAAGGATATTTGTTCTTTATTGTGACCTTGTTAAGCTATCTAAAATCAATACACAACCTTAAGGTTCCATATTTCTTCTTCACAAAACGAATGATGGCTCCCCAAAGTGACATAGTTGGGTATATATACCCCTTCTTCGTAAGCTCTTCAAGATGCATCTACAACTCTTTCTACTCTGGTTTTCCCATTCTATATGGTTTCTTGGACATTGGGGAAGATCCTCGCACCAAATCAATAGAGAAATCAATCTCTCTCTCTTTGGTGGAAATCCTGATATTCCCTAAAAATATCTTCAAAATACCTCAAGATCGGATGGTTTTCAATGCTTTCCACTTTACCTCCAGCTACCTCTTCCATATGGGATACAAAAATCTGATATCCCTTCCTGAAACTCTTTTTCAACTACATAGCTGAAATTTCTCTAACAACTACAACTCTTGGAATGCCTTGAATATTCCCTTGCTTCCCTCCTTAATCACAACATGCAATTGTCTTGTTGTAACAATCTAGAAAAACATGGTGTTTTTCCAACCAATCCATGTCAATTAGATAATCATATGAACCCAATGGTATAATTTTTACATCTATCTTTGTGTTGAGTCCATTCATGTCTATCGGACAATATTTAACTAGCTCATTGATCTTCCTCTTAGCCCCAGTGGCTAATTGAACTGATCAAGATTTCTTATGCTAACTTCTTTACAAATGAAAATTTTCATCAATATTAGAGTTTATATAACTATGACTATCTCCATAATCAATTAAAATAGCCATGGGTTGGTTATCAATCTTACCTTCCACTTCAATCATGGGGGATTGATATTATGCGTGCTTGTTGTCCAAGGATGAATAAATCCTTGGCATTTTTCCTCCCATGTATTCTATTGTTTCAGCCTCCTAAAGGTTGTGGATAGACCTCATTCTTTCTCCTTTGTGAGGGAAGTCCCTATATAAGTGATTTCCCTCACATCTCCAATATTGTATAGGGTGCTTCCTCGACCTTTTACCAAATGAATCTGCAGTTCTTTGCTCATTTTGGGTCCACTAACCTTGCTAATTTGCTTGGGAATTGTTCCTGAAAAAGGGTGGCATAAAATATTTCTTCCTTTGATATTTTTTCCCTTTCATCTTGTCATTCCAAGATTTTTGGAAAACTGACCTTCCTCTCCTCTTCTCATAAAAATGTTTTTCTCTCCTTATGACTTCCTCCAAAGTGGGGTTATCATATTGAATCTTATCACTATAGAAAGAAGGTAACCCACTCAGAAACCTTTGGATTTTGAATTTCTCATCCTTTATGAAGTTAACATACTTCAACAATTCAAAGAACCTCTTCTCATATTCATCCATTTTCATGCTTCCTAGCTTGAGTTCAAACAACTGTTTCATCTTCCTTTCATATTATTGCTCGAAAAAGTATTTTTCTTGAAAATATATTTTGAACTACCTCCATGATATCCTTTTCTCATCATGGTGTTTGGCTTGCTTTAGTTGGTCCCACTACATGCCTGCCTTTCCTTGCAAGTGGTAGGTTGCAATTATAGCTTCTACCTGGGAGGGGTAATCATGCAGCTGGAAATATTTATTCACTGTTATAGAAAGATTTGCCTCACCCTATGCAATCTTGCACAGAAGGCCTTTTTCCATTTCCCTATGCAGAATTATCATCCCTGTTTAATAAATCCAGAGCTAAAAATACAAATGTTTCCACATGTATGCACCTTGCCTACTATACATCATGTGTATATGCAGGCTGCTCCACTACAACCCACATAAATCGGGATTTGTGCCAAAAAATGAAAATTAAATGTCGGGTTTCCATGTCACAATAGGAGATATATGATCCTTGGCCTTCCATATACTGGAAACATTCTGAATCGGCCCTTCAGTTCCATTTGAAGGCTATAAATGGGCCAATTCCGAGCTATGGAAAGGAGGAGAAAGAATTCAACTTTGAGAGCAAAGTTACTCTAGAGAAATTATTACTTCATATTGAGTCTGCATCCCTTTTTCCTTTAAGTCTAAACATAGTGTTCAACCCCCAAGCTCTTCCCTTATTGATGGAGAACCTCATTGTCTCCCTTCTACGAGCTTGCATTTGGTGGAGGCCCAGCTAGAAGGAACTTAGTTTCTTGGTTCTAAACCATGCCGACATGGAAGTCTATAATATTTTCACTTATGTTGATCATTTATTAATAGAAATACTCCTTTCCCGTCCAATTGATATCTTGCAAATATATGAGTTATTATCCATGGGTGTATTTGTCATGTATATTAATGGATTATGCTATCTAATGTGCTAACCTTTTATATTATCACCATATGATTTCTTTTCTTGTTTGTTGAGAACTAGTTGTAGGTACAAAGCTTTGGGTCAAGGTGCTCAATGGTGGACATCATCGAACATCGGGACGAGGTAGGCCTCTTTCTTATCTCGCTTGCATATTGGTTTATATAGCATGTTTTTGGGATAGATTTGATTTCTGCAGTCATATTCGTCTGTTGTGGTTTACGCTAGACATAGAGAGTTTTTCCCTCGTAACAGAATTAGCGACTCCACTAGGGATTGAATCTTCTTTTTTAGGGTTTGGAGTAATTTTTCTCCTTACATTTCTCTCGTTTCTTTTTGTTTCTTGTCGTAACATTGCTTGACAGCCTCTGTTCACTATGGGTTTGAGTTTTCAGCCTTTCCCCCTTGCCTGGCCTTGTTTTGAAACATATACACGTKTTTTTCCCTGACAGTCGCATACATACACAGGTTGTCTCTCTGCAAGCTGCATACATACGCTCTGTTTGCCTAAACATTCGTGTACATCATATTTCCTTGCCCGCTTGCTTGGTTTGGTGGTTGCTGGGTGGGATTTGATGTTTGTTGAGTCTTATTAGGTCTCTGTAGTGCCTGTTAAGTGCTTGTGGGATGACAGGAAACCCATTTTTGGTTGAATTTCTGGGTGGAGTCTTTCTCATCATATTTTCATTTTTTATTGTCCTTGTACATTAGGATGGGTGTTTTGCTGCTTGGTATTCTACTTGAGTCATTTCTTTCTATACACAGTAGAATTTATATATCAAGTTGCTTATAGTCCATGCATTTTCATTTTTATTATATAGAAAATACAAAAAAATAGGCATTTTGCATTGCTTGACATTTTTTTCTTTTGAGTCATTGTTATTAGCTTAGTGCATTTAGTGAAAGATCACATTTTTACTTCAGAATTGTAGAGTTGAATTTGAAAATTGCATTGGTTTTTAGAAGCATATCATGCATTGAAAGTTAAAGTTAGGACTTTGCATTATTTTCATATTTACTTTTCTTGCAGAGTCATAACATCATGAGTTTCACTACCATACTGTTTTGAGTAATCACGACCAATAAAATTAACTCTATAATTTAAAATTGATTAGTCACGATTTTATTTTCTAGGGTGCACAAACTAGCTTAGGATTTAGTGCCTTGGAATAGGATTTTGTGAGTAAAATTCTCCAAGGCAATTAAATCAACATATGTGTCTGAGAAAAGAAGTGGATAAATCCAGTGTATAATTGGTAATATCAGGAGGCTCCGCTCAGACCGGAGTTAATCACGAGGTCGCACGGGGTTGGTTGAAGGGATATCCCCCCGATACCTTCTTAGCATCAGAGATATTTCTAGGGATCTATTTGTATCTGGGGATATTGCAAGTGCCTTTACCTCCGTGAGAGGTGGTACTTTCAAGGTTTTAGGCTTTGCTACCCTGCCCATACGGTGGACCTGACTTATGACCGCTCAATTGTGCATCAGTTATACATTGGTTGCTTAGTTGCTTGAATTAGGTCCCACATGGGTTAATTGCAGGGGTTATTCTACAGGTACCTTGGGTCATATAAGGGTCAGACATCACACAACCTTTATGGAGGATTACCTCTCCAGGGGGATTTGAACGACTGGTTGTTAAGCCCACGAGGGCCCTTATAACTAATCATGTTACCTCTGATCTTTAGCAGGGAGTCTCAGGACCCTCTTGGGCGAGACATACCTTCTTTAGGGAGGGAGGCCACTCAACCACTTTACCCTGTTTGTATGCATATTGGTCGTTTGACTTTTGGTGTCTCTTTGATTACTAGTTGGTCTTAGGATATATTTTTTGTCTTTAGAGTCCTAAGTCATCATGGAGTCGGACCAACATCCTCGCCGGTCCCGTCACTTGTTACAGTTACCACTGGATTTCGAATCTTTTCCTTCTAAAAGGCGTAGAGTTATTATACATGGTACACACACCTCCATTGTTCAAACTTGTGATTCTACAAGGATGAGTACTGAATCTAATCTTCAGAACACTGAGAGCCCTTCGACTCCCACACCCACTATAGTCAATGACATCCCTTTGACTCCTGCAACCACAATGGTTGTAGCGTTGGAGGCACCTATCATTACTATACCTCGACCTATAGTGAACGCTCAATATCTTGCCTCGAACCCTTTTGGGTCTCTTGGTCACTCATCAGGATATAATGTTCAGTCCATCCCTATGGCCTCTAGTCCTTTTTCCTATGGTATGCTGAACTTTACTTCGCAATTTTTGAATGCCATCCCAACTGTTGGCCCTAATTCTAGCATTGGGCTTGGGGCCACTACACCTCCTCACACTCCTTTTTCATTTGGTGGGTTCTCAAATCCATCAAATGACTCCTAGTATAGGAGGTATTCTTACTTTTAACCCTGGGTCCAATCCTATTACTTCTGGGTGGAACAACTGACCTGGTGGACATGCTTATGCTCAAGGTCCGTCCTATACCCCTACCTGCTCGGTGTCGATTCCGACCAATAATTTTGGCATGACGAATCCACCTCTATCCTCTGGATTTCCACCCGGAGGAGGTCATTTTCATGCTTTGGGCAACCCCCAACCTGGATCGAATCTGGTTGGGGGCATTTTTTATAACCCTCAATAGAAAATTCCTATTGGAATGATGCCCAAACAACCTTTTATGAATTATTTTGGAGGAGGGATTTATAATCCCGAATAGGGCTATGGTGCTTACCAGAACCTTGGATGGGTTATAGTTCCACAAGAACAATCTTTCCCAGGAGATTGGGGCTAGATGTTGCAACCCTGTCTCCCTTTTCTGGCCATGCTAAATATGCTAAACTTGTCCAAGTTAATGAACAACTCTATGAGTCATAATCCTACATGGTCCTCCGTCCCCACCAAGATTCCTTCGGACATTCCGAAGTTCGATGGTAAGAATGGAGAGGATCTTGGTGATCACGTCACCACCTTTCACCTTTGGTGCTCATCAAATTCCCTTAATGATGATTCTATTCGGTTGATATTGTTTCAACGCACCCTCATTGGAGTTGTTGCGAAATGGTATATTGAGCTACCTAGGGGGGCATATGGGACCTTTAGTCAGATGGTAATGGTATTTCTTAACCACTTCCAATTGCTCATTCAGTATGATGTTGGCCTTGAACTTCTGTCGACTTTACGCCAGGACACCACCACTCATATCTCAGATTATATCCAGGAGTGGCGTGGAAGGAAGAGGTTGATTAAGACCCCTATACCCCCAACCTTTCTTTTAGAATGGTTCCTTAAGTCTTTGCACACTCCTATCTCGAAGGATGTTGCTACTTCTGGGGTTACCACTGAGGAAGAAGCAATCTTTAGAGCTTAGCAGTTAGACTTGATATATGCTCAGTCTGGGATGTTATACCACCTTCTTCTGGACGCACCGAGGTCAACTTACGACCCTAGAAAAAAGCCCAGACCTCATGTCGATGGCATTGTAGGTTCTGCCAATGTAATATCCACAGACTCGGTGACAAACCATTTGAAAGAGTTGTATCTAAACTAGTCTATAGAAGGGCCAACTTCGTCTGTGTCATCCAATCCCACTCAATTGGTGGATGTACTTTCTGTGCAATCGTCGGCCAATCCAAATGGTAACCAACAACCAGGTGGGAATAAGAAGAAAGGACGTAATAATCGTATGGGTGGGAAAAATGGTAATAAACCCAAGGACAATGGTAATAATGAGAAGATGAATAATAATGTTGGAGAGGGAAAATGAGAAAAGCGTAAGGTGAAGTTTCCCTGTAAGCTTTTCATAGATGATCACCTTACCCATTTACGCCCCAAACTTGTGGAAGCTGCGAGGCTATTATCTCTACCGCTTGCCGTGCTGAAAAATCCATTCCCACATAACCAACACATGGCCTCAAGTTCCTCATATTCCGAAAGGAGTACTCAAGCGATCTACCCACAATCCAAATTCTAGAGCCGCCCATAACTACTCTATTGTTGAGGACCTAGGTCAAACCCCTTGAGTGATGTCGGCTTTGGAGGTACTCCAGACATGTCCTTCACAGAGGAATTTACTATCTTCTTTAGGAGCTCTAGAACCCAGTGGCACAAAAATTGTCAAGTTTGATGTCACGGATGCAAAGCCTCGCTTGCCTTACCATGTGGCTTTCCAAATCCACATGGAGTACTCAAAGTATACCATCAAATGTGCGGTTTTTGATGAAGGCACTTCTACATGTGTGATGTCCCTGATCTATTGGAAAGCTCTCGATTCTCCGACTCTTTCCAAGTCATCAAACATATTGACTTCTTTTGATTGCCATTCCTTCCACCCTCACAGTATTCTCCCTGCCTTTCCAGTCCACTTGGGTGGGAAGACGGTAGAGGTGGAGGTAGAGGTAGTTGATGCACCTCTTGATTATAACTTATTACTAGGACACAAATGGACCTATGCTATGGTCATTGTCGTATCGTCCATCTTCCGTACTCTTTGTTTTCCTCATGAAGGGAAGATCGTGACGATCGACCAATTATCCTTTGCGTACTCTAGTCCTAATTCATCTATTGGACCGTCGATCCCTGTGATTGACAATTCTCAGCCGACAACTGAGAATATTGGTGTCGGAATGTATTCTTCCCTTATGGGTACTTTCGACTTCACTACATCGATTCACCACGTTTACGCCATGTCCAATAGGCCCGTTTTGACTAGGAGGTATATTCCTTTCCGAACTTCCTATTTTAGTGATCCGTGGACCCTACCTTCCCCGACTTCGTCTTGTGAAGGTCAGTTGCATGTTGGAATGGACATGCCACTATCGACATCGGATATTGCATATCAAGTTGTTCTTGACTCTTCCACCGATCCTGATCCTGTTACCTCACCGACGGACGAGGAGGATCTTGTTCTTAGGCCCGTGTGGGCCACTTCGTTGTCTTGTTCGCATGATTTCCTATATGATACTTTACCTTCGGATGAAGCTATCATTGAAGCCATGAATGGTTTCGACAGACCTTGGGATGATATGCATCATCACTCTTATTTTCTCCTAGAGCTTGAAAGAATTGAACAAGATGATTTTCGATCTACTTTGAGTGAGATAGTCAGTCACTCTGTAGTTCCACTTGATACACATGACTTTGATGCCGAAGGAAATATGGTGAATATTTATTCTACCATCACGATCGATATCTCTCATACACCTGACAAGATTGAAAACA
The DNA here is from genome assembly GCA_010110895.2 of Picea sitchensis. Classification (NCBI taxonomy): domain Eukaryota; kingdom Viridiplantae; phylum Streptophyta; class Pinopsida; order Pinales; family Pinaceae; genus Picea; species Picea sitchensis. The sequence continues at coordinate 7,349 of SNQJ01S0070225.1, read as the reverse complement.
TAAATATTGGTGCAGATTGTTTGCCAGAATAAATCTTGATCTACACCGAACTCCTCAAGGAATTTTGAGATGTATTTGCTTGGTCATATGAAGAGATGCCATGAATCAACCCTTGTATTGTCGAACATGAGATTAGAACTTATCTGGATGCTAAACCTATTCGGCAATGTCTTAGAGCTGTAAATCCCTGGAAGGCCCCTGCTATTAAGGCAAAGGTGGAGAAGATACTTAATGCTGGCTTCATCTACCCAGTTCCCTTGACTGAATGGGTATCCAACCCCATTTTTGTGAATAAGAAGCAAGGAATTATCCATGTATGTATGGATTTTTGTGACCTGAACAAGGCCTATCCTAAAGATAACTTCCCCACACCTTTCATCGATCAGATTCTCAACGAGTGTGCGGGAAGCGAAGTATTTTCTTTTATGGACGAATTTTCAGGATATAACCAAATTCAAATCAAACCTAAGGATAAACACAAGACGAAATTTATTTGTCCTTGGGGTACTTTCACATACTGGAAAATGCCTTTCGGCCTTAAAAACATCGGAGCAACTTTCCAACATGCCATGAATTTTTCTTTTCACGATCTTAAGCAGATAGTCTAAGCTTACCTTGATGATCTTGTTTCTCAATATCGCAAGAGAGTAGATCATGCTACGCACCTTCAACTTGTTTTTGAAAGATGTCGTTACTAAAGAATCTGGTTAAACCCTCACAAGTGCATCTTTTGTGTTAATTCTGGTCGTCTTTTGGGATTTCTAGTTTCTGAGACCGGGATCATGGTAGATCCACTAAAGGTTGAGGAAATACTTCAATTGCCACCCCCGCACACGATTAGACAACTTCAGGGTTTACAAGGGAAATATAACTTTCTTCTTCGGTTTATAGTGAATTATGCCAATATCACTAAGGGTTTCATGCGTCTCTTGAAGAAGGACACCCCTTTTATCTGGGATGAGCAAGCCCATGAGTCTTTCGATGCTTTGAAGAAAGCCTTGGTATCGACGCCTCTACTGAAGTCTCCTAAATACAGTAGGGATTAATTTCTTTATATCGTCGTGTCTGAAGAGACGATTGGTATGGTTCTAGTTCAGGAGGATGATGAGCTCCGTGAGCACACCATCTCCTATATTATTCGAAATTTAGTCGCTTCTGAGCTTAATTATTCTCACGTTGAAAAGATAAATTTGGTTGCCGTTCACATAGTCCAACGTTTGCGTCATTATATATTTCTTTGCAAGACTACTATGGTTGCCGATGTCAATCCATTTCAATACGTCCTTACCAGGCATATCATAGGGGGAAAATATAATAAATGGATCATCATTTTACAAGAGTTTGATCTTGATTTCGCTTTTGCGAAATCCAAGAAATCACTAGTCTTCGCGGAGTTAATATCTGACTTTCCATGATTAGATGAGGATGTTATCCATGTTGATTCATTCACAAACGAACACATATTTCTTGTCTCGTCATCCGGCCCCTAGTATGGAGACATTGTTCTCTATCTTCAAACCTTGAATTTCCCTCAGCATCTCTCGCGAGATGACCGACGATGTATAAGATACCAAGCTAAGAAATATACTATCATCGGTGATACTTTGTATCACCAAGGAATAGAAAATATCTTGCATCGTTGTTGAACTCAAGGAGAGGCTGAGTTAGTCCTAAACAATTTCCATAATGGGGATTGTGGTGGTCACCTATCCGGGCTTGCGTCAACCCAAAAAAATTTGCGAGCCGTTTATTTCTGGCCTACTATCTTTAAAGATTGTATTGAAGCGGTTAAGAAGTGTCACCCCTTCTAGGTGTTCACTCGAAAAATGCACTCGCATCCAACCCCTCTTCACCCAGTCATTACCATCGATCCTTCACAAAGTGGGGGGTGGAATTCGTAGATTACAACCAAACTTTAGCTGGGGGGGCATCAACACTTTATCGTGGTCGTCGACTACTTTACTAAGTGTTATGAGGCCATGCCTACAGTTAAATCTGATGGGAATCCTACAACCTTCTTCGTATTCAATCAAATTATCGTCTGGTTCGGTATCCTGAGTGAGATTGTCACTGATCATGGAAGTCACTTTCAGAACGAAATGATGGAAGAAATAACATCTAAGCTGGGGTTTAGACATGGTCATTATTCTCCGTATTACCCCTAGGAAAATGGACAAGTAGAGGCCGTCAACAAGTCTCTCAAGACCATTTTGCCAAAAACTGTCAGTCAAAGTAAGTCCAACTGGCACATCATGTTATATACCGCACTCTGGGCATACCAAACCTCGGTTAAGACTGCCACCAGATTTTCCCCTTTCGATTTAGTACACGGTGTGGAGTAAATTTTACCTATTGAATGTGAAATCCCTTCTCTTAAGTTGGCAGTCGCACTCCTTCCTGACACTTTCGATATCAAGCGACACCTTGTACACATAGAGAGTCTTGACGAGCAACGTCGAGATGCCTTTACGACTATCGAGGCAAACAAAAAATGTGTCAAGGTCCAGTACGATAAGTCTGTCTATCCTCGGTTGTACGCTGAGGGTGACTTGGTCCTCTTGTATGATCAAGCCAAAGAACCACTAGGTGCAGGCAAGTTTAAAACCATGTGGCACGGTCCTTATATTATGCGATGTGTTCTAGAAAAAGGAGCTTATGAGTTAGAATATTATGAAGGGAATATGTTGGCAGAGCCCAGGAATGGGCTCTACTTGAAAATATATTACGCCTGAGCCCCAAGCTCTGGTGGAAATATTTGTATACTAATGTAATTTAGTGTATATATATTTTCCCTTTCTTTCTATCTTCAGCTTGCTTATCGAGTTTTCCCTTGGTTGGCAGATGTCAACAGAATCTTCGGTCTACATAGGATTCGCAGACAGAGCCAGTCATCATACACAGAACTTGGCTTCCATCGCTTAGGTGGTTTACTCACCCGAGGGTTTATTGGTGTCTTCAGGTGGCGTATACCTAGGGCGATCCATGAACAATGTGGCCGAATATAGCGTCGTTATAGAACTTTTGCACGATGTTATCTCACATGGTATTCTCTCTTTATAGGTTCGCATGGATTCCCAATTAGTAGTATGTTAGTTGAACGACAGTTACCATGTGTGTGATCCTACTTTACTCTGACGATTCCTACAGGTACATCTTTTAGAACGACAGTTTGATTTTATTACATATTATCACATTCCTAGGAGTTCTAATCATGTATCTGATGCTTATGCTAATTTGGTTTTAGATTGGCATTTGTCACATAATTAAGGCAAAGAAAACCACATCATCAATGTACACATTGTAAAATATAAGTAAAGCCGAAGATCCCTTTTTATATATTTCAAAAATATGGTGTTTATAGTACAAAATTGGGGATAATACCCTCAATACACATATGCAGTCAGTACTACAATATCCCATGGAATCTACGCCCGTGGCACCATATGTGTGCCATGGTAACAAACCATGGCATTTGCGAGACAACGAAAGAGTCGTACCCATGCTCTGGGTACACCAATCACTTGTCGCTGCATGGCTTCAGGCAGATCCTCTACCTGAACCATGGGAATCCTCTGAGACAAATGAGATAGGTTTCCCTACACATTTTGTAGGACTCTCTTGGCTTCTCTTCCCACCACTTCGGCTCCCCGGTTCCTTCATCGATGTAGAGGAAACCCTTTCGGCTGTCGCGGACCCACATCTACATTACAAAAGTGTCTAGTTAATACTTAAGCACCATCCAACAATATTTTTGTTCCATTATACAAAAATACAAAAAAATGAAATATTTAAAAACATGTGACATACCTATGTCGCCGTAGGTGGTCCCTGGTAGAAGTGGCATGTTCGAATCTCCTCGGAAGTATATCCCTACATAGGGATAGTCATCTAGGGAAATGACCTGTTGCTGCCACCAGTAGAAGAAATCCTCGTTGTAGGGTGTCGACACCCTACCTCCCCCTTGTCGCCTCATTACCTTAGTCCACCCTGCCATGGCTGGATCGCGAGGTCCTCTCAGAAGAATCTCGACTCTAGGTCCTAGACCTGGAACCCACTCGAAAAAGAAACTGCATAGGATAGAGGCAAACCCAAAATTCCTCTTACTCCCCTGTTTGCACTCTGTCAACTGGCTCTTCATATTTTCTAGTAGTGAGGTACACTAGTCATATACTGTGGGTCTCATACACTGCACTGCATAAAACATGAGTAACCTCGATGCCTGGTGCAACGAGGCCTAACTTGTGATCCTAGTCAATACAAGAACAATAATCTTCAAGCTGAGATTGTTTATTGCCCAGATAGGGAGTTGACTCCCTACCTTAGGAGTCCCTGCTACACAGTGAACATCGATGTACTCCTCTATTTTCATTCCGCTCCCTGCTCCCTGGGATTTGAGGTTTACAACCTCTCCCTGGTGTGATAGACCAGTCAAAGAGTAGATATATTCTACTTCAATCTTCAATGGTTGTCCATCGAGGATGAAGCTTTCACTCTCAGGGTCCCAGTAACCCACAAGCATCTCAAGAAACCTCACCTGGGCCCTCATTCCTTTGAGCGCCCAAAATTTGTATAAGCCACAGCTCTTTAAGGCCATTTGGGCCCCCGAATCTCGATCCACAACAACATTGACCTCCTCGTTCTCTCTCTCTTTGCATTCAAGAACCATCGTGCCAAAGGAAAATCAAAATTTGAGTTAACATAATTAAAATACATTGATTGTGTGCATGTACGTTGTCTACCTTACTTACAGTCGCATATAGGGATGGCTATAAGCGCCCTGCAGTTTGCAGAGGAGCGTATAGCTCATCGTATACGTGACCCAATAGAAGACAACCCACGTACATCGATTTTCACATTTTACGCCCTCAATTTCTAAAACTTTGGAACCTAATTCAAAAATTTGATCCACTGAAAATGAAGAGGAAGAGAAGAAGAGTTACCTGATCCAAACAGTTTCCGATTTTGTTGCCTGACACTCCCACAATCGCCATTTGAATCTCATAGGTATTTTTCTCCAATTTGCACTATTTGGGTAAAAAATCAAAATGGTATAGTAATTTTTGGTTTTGTTACTATTTATAAACTACTTTTACCCACTTTCTATAGTTTTGAGCCATTTTTTCACCTAATGGACTAATACAAGGGTGGATTGAGTTGGTTTTTGTAGTTTTTTACCAAGGATTCTTGCAGATTTCAACGTTATGTTGGTCGTTCATCACCACGGGAAGGTATTTTCACTACCCAACATATAGGATAGATATCCATTCCATCATGCATTTTCACATTATCTTATAACTGTCGCTTTTTCATGCCTTAGGTACGAACCCATTTGTTGCGACACAGAACTTTCCATCTGCTATAAGTAGTGTTGTTATCAAGTGGTAGAGACTTACCGAACATGGGTGCCCTAGTTATATCCTCTGCTTCATTTGATGCCCATGCCGAGACTTTTTCCTTAGGACCGGGAGTCCCTTATAGCTAATACCTGACTTTATACTGAACCTCATTTCTCACTCATAAACATGTTGCTTCATACCCCGAGGACTCCCAAATGAGTTTAATTTAAGCTCTTTTCCAACTCGTCTTTAAAAAGCGAAAATATTGCTGAGTGATTTGTCCCTTTCACACTCATTAAATTGGACTTGAAAGGTCATGAGTCTTAATTAATCTCTTTTTCGACTCCTTTTCAAAAGCGAAAAGATTGTCGAGTGAACTTGTCTCTTTCACACTCGTAAATTGGATTTAAAAAGACATATATTTGGCACAAGTTTATCCCTGTTTCACACCATGTAGACTAAAAGACATAAAAAAGAATATTTTTTGGTGTTAAGTTCTGATTGCATCTCATGCCCTTTCTTTCAGTATTGAGTCTTTAGTCGGTTCTCACTTTGCGTTATAAACTGTTTGCCTCAACAGTTTTTGCATCCTCAACCAAGCAAAGCCTTGTTTATATCCTTCACAATTTGACAACCTATACCTAGGAGGGAACATTCCCCCGAGTTTCCATCTCCCGCATGCATATCCTTGCATTGAGAATAGGTATGTTCCACTGCTGGAACTAGTTTTGCTTACTTGCGACACTCGTTTCCTCCTCTGTATCATAACATTCATTTGTCTATGAAAAAAAAGAAAAAAAGATGGGTGGGAAGGGAGTATTATCTTATATTGGAAGCAATTGTGTCACCTTTGAACAAAGCACAAAGTTATTGAGTCCATTAATCACCATAATTTTGGGTTTAGCATGGCCTTAGGAAGCTGAGCTCATTACAAAGTCTTCTCTACCGACTGGTTACTCTTCCAGTCCCTATGGAGAACTTGTTTGATGCCTCCTGCATCTCATGGTTTCATCATGAAGTCTATGTTGTCGGAGTCTTCCATATGTCTCATCCTCTTGTTCAAAGGAAGTCTATCAATTTGTGTCGACCACTCCTCAGAACTCTTGAATTTTCATGTCGTCCATACCCTCAAATTGTCTCAGAATCACATGATATTATAGTCCTATCATGCACCTTGGACCTACTTTCATCATTGGTAGGTAACCTTGAACCCAATAGTCGACACTTCATTATTGGTCCTTGACTGGGTGGTTTCCCTTGTGCTTGATGGCAAGAAATATATTCACACATTGGGATTCATGTAGTGTCTTGGATGCCATTATCCTTATTGGTGGTTTCCTCGCCTTTGTGAGTTGTTTTCATCATTGGCTTCTATTTAGAGGGTCTTTTTCGTGTACTGCATGCACTTGGCACATGTGAAAGACGCACCGGGTCGTTGGTTTGTGAACATGTTCTTCGTCTGATTTCCACCAAATCATGAAGCTCCTGCTTTATACCTCATGCTTACTGATGAGAGATGCCTTAATGCTCTCCTTTCAGCGGGTCTCTTTCCATCGAATTCAACCTATTTATTGTGGAAATAGGACCTAGAGTCTTATGAGTACCTTGAGGCTTGCAGTCATCAGTGGTAGGCTCTCTCGTCATTGACAGTTGGGAATACATCAATGTCTCCTAATCGATAAATTCTTCAGTTGTTCGACACTGACTCCTTTATTCACACTTGTAAGAATGTACTTGGTGCCTTGATATGTACTTTCATTATCGATAGGTTGTCTTACATTTGTTAATGGTATACCTCAATGAACGGTAATCAAACGATGTCTCATTGTGTTCGACCTCAACTCCTTTATTCACATTATTGTTAGGACCACACAATGTACCTTTTTGCCCATACTTTTTGCCACTATTACACTCTTGATCACCCACATTTAAACTCATATTATCAATTTATCTTATCATTCCAAAGGTATACAACGTCCCTTCTCATTACTATACGTTTAATCTGTTTTGCAT